>CM075815.1:23552493-23635939 GCA_037975025.1 Excoecaria agallocha | reverse complement strand
CATGATTATGTTATATCAATGAGGTGAATAATAACATACCTTTATCATAAGTATGCTGAAATAAGTAATCATGTGTATAGCTTACAATGTCATATTGTTTAATATATATATATATTAATGTTTTATTTTCCATTGCAAATGTGCTGAAGTTACTTTATATAATTTCTACATATAGACAAAATGATGTTCTAAAGATGCTTAAATTCATTAGAGATGTTTAAAGATATTCCAAAGATGCATACAAAAATTGTAATAAATTCTTATAACAACTATGCATAGAGACAGAATTCCAAGCTTATTTTTAGAGCTATTTTTTACCTAGCAAAAGCCATTTCTAGTCAAAATGATCTTCTACAAAAATAATCCAATATGTTTCTGGTTTCAGGAATAATGAAAATCAAATAAACATAATTTATACATTTGAAGATATTAGAAAAACACTGAGTACTGTTATAGGAAACAGTGCTGCAAATAATTCCAAATTCAAGTCACATTTTGAAGTACTTAAAGGTAAAATTAAACTATGCTTTCTTCATATGACTTATAGGCATATCAGACTAATTTAACAAAAAAAATTATACTCACTGAATTTTGACCTCAATAACGAGAGATACACCTAAATTACTATAACGTATTCCTTTTCTCTAAACAACACTTCACTGTACTTAATTCATTTTTTTATCACCATTTATAAAATTTATAGAATAAAATAGGTACATAATTTAAACAACTTTACCTCAAAAAAATTGTGCCCTTTTGAATCTATATTAACAAAAATTTTATCTTAAGGATTTTGACGTCTCTATGAAAAATATTAGCAAAAATACAATAACATGATCGTAACAACTTAGCAGCAGCTCAAAAAAATTTAAGCTAATTTTAAGGGAACTTGAAGGCTGAATCAATTATTGGTTCCTTCTATAAAATTTTAGGTCTAAATCTTATACAATAAAAGATTTCATTCACAGAAACAACATTTTGCAAAATTACCATTTTGCCTTTAGTTATGACTTATTACCTATTAACATAGAAATTTCACCTATTATTCCTTAAATTACCATTAAATCCTTACTATTAATTATTCCTATCTTTTTCCATTTATTTATCAATTACAGTGAAAAATTACAATTCGGTCCATAAATTTCCATTTTGGCATATTTTAAGATATTTTTGCACTAATTCTAGCCTTTCCACTTTCTTTTAGTATTTATTCCATTTTAAATCCAAAACTTACATTTTAGTCCTTATATTTTCTTATTTGGAGGCAAATTATAGTTTGGCTTTTGAAATTTTACCTAATTAACTTTTTGCCATTTTAGCTCTTATAATCACAATTCTAGTGTAAATTTAATGTTTTACCCTTAATTTATTGTGTAATAATATTTTTCCCTTACTAATCGCTTAATTATATTTTCACCTTATTCATCTATTTATTATATAATTGACATCTTTTTATGCTTAGTTTTCCATTTAGTCATAAAATTACATTTTTACCCTTAGTTGTGCCTAGTGAAAATCTTCAAACTGAATATGCGAGATGATAACTCCAATGGTACAGAATGGCCTTAAGTGACCATTTGGTATGATCTACTACTCCAAGATGTAGGGAGGAATCACTTAGAGTGATTAATGCCTCCTAATGTGTCGAAAGACCACTTGGCATGATCAAGTCCTCAAAGGGCAATCAAATATGCATATCTTAATGAGTACCACAATATGTATCCTTATGGCTAGCCATTATATTCTAAAATCTAGGCTTAACCATTGTTCAATAAGTGAAAATATTTTAAATCATCTATGTCTTACAATTACATAACTTTCCATAACATTCACATTATATCACAATTCTCATTTTTTCATTTCTTATTCATTCACACTTAGCGTGCATATTTTCATAATAAACATGTGTAATATCATTTAAATTTGATGGAAACATGCCATTTTCATAAGGTATTCCATTCGACCATGTTATGATCATATGCATACACCATGATTTTTCATACATTATCATATCTCACATGTTCCCATGGCCATTCTTTGCCTTCATATAAAAATACACATTCAAATTTTACTAATAACCATTTAATGCATGAGTGAGCATCATTATATCCATTTTATCTGCATTATGTGGAAATATAATTTAAGGTTTTAATCACAAACACTAGGTTCATCTATCAATATAATGTCCAAATTATGCCAATTATTCAATTAAATACTCAAGCATCGTATAAATACCCTAAAGGTATAATTTTGCCAAATGATATTCTACACCCTTTTGATTATTTTCTTCATCAATTATCACTCATTTCATATTATTCCAACATTTTATTAAGACATCTAAAATTATTTCACAATTTTACTTAAGTTTCTATACTAATATAAATGTAAATTTAGGCAAAATTTCAAAGAAAATAAATGGAATTAAGTGTAGTTTGTATTCACTAACCTCAAAATAGCTTGAAATCATATATTCTTCCTTTTCCTTACCTTTCCCTTCTTTGTTCTTCCCCTCACTTTGGAATTCCACTTTAGGCCAAAATATATGAGGAAAATAGTATGAGTTATTACATCAATTTCAACATATAAATACTTATAAGAAATTTTACTAATAATTTTCTACAATTCCTTACTCAAAACCCTTAATTAATTAAAAAAACTTATGAATTTACATATTAAGGTTAACTTTCTCTCACTAAAATTCCATATTTTCTATGCTTCCTTTTGATCCAATCATATTGCTACATTAAAGAGAATTATTTCTAGTGCATTTAGGTTAAATTTGAGCAAAAGGTATAATAGAATTTTGAAAAAGGAAGAATAAAAATGGTGGATTAGAGGGGAGGGGGAAGGATGGTTAATTTTAATGGAGAAGAAAAAGGGAGAATTTGTACATCTTAGAGAGGGTTGTAGAGAATTGTAAACCTCTCTATTTTTCCTTTAGTTCACCAAATTAAGGGCTAAGATTTCATCATTTACTATTTCATTTAATGGCTTATTTTTAAGCCACTTGTCACCTCCACTTTCATTCCTACAATCTTTCACTCATAATTAATGGGCGTAGGTGATCATAGCTTATTTTTTATGCCATTTATGCCCTCTTCCAAATTAAAAAAAGGCATTTAAGCCCAATAAATCATTCAACCTTTATTTTTTTTATCGTTTTCAATTTTTAGTTTCCCTTATCAAAGTTCTCTAAAAATTTCCTAGAGTACAAAAATATATCCTTTTGAATGTGTCTAAAATTTTAGGCCATTCTAACATCATTTTGATATACTTTTAGCTCAAGAGGAAAAATTCACCGGTTCAGAACCTGAAAATTAAAAGCTATTAGAAAAAAATTTTTCCCCTTCAGTATTTCATTTAAGCTATTTATGATAGGTTTATGCAATTGTAATAATTTTCAGAGCTCTATGAAATTTTTTTGAATTCGGTCAAACTTATTGTCAACTCTAATAACAGTTTTGGGTAAATTATTCGCTGCCTGTTCTAAGGATTTATATAACAATTTCATCTCAAATTTTACTACTAGACTCCATTTGACTCACATTATTTAGTCTAATGGCTAAACACTAAATTTTCAGTAGGTTACCCATCTTAGAATTTCTCTAGCCCAAACACATTTAGCTCCAAAGTTTTTATGAAATATACTATACTAATGCTAATATAATCACACCCAATACTATTCAGGTGCTACTATTCATAATAAGAAAAGTACTATTAATACCAATCAAAATTTTATGATGTTACATATCCTTTACATACATTATTATTGTTGTTGTTTTTGTTATTGTTATTGTTGTTGTTGTTGTTGTTGTTGTTATTGTTGTTGTTGTTGTTATTGTTGTTGTTGTTGTTATTGTTGTTGTTGTTGTTGTTGTTATGTAAATAACATTTACATGAAAGATATATTATCGTGTCAAATAATCACATATACTAATTCATAATAGTATGTGTTTAAATTCACAATTATGCAATTATTTATTTCTCTTATATTCATTTCGCATTAAACATCTATTATTTATAGGGCTTTATTTATTCTTATTTAAAGGATTTAACATACACATGCTAATAAATACCTCATGAATTATGGATGCATCATGCATGTTGTCTATTTTGTCTACTTTATTTCCAATATATTTATTAATTATTTATCTTACTTATTTGATTTAATTATTATTTAATTTAATCCACTATAAGCCAATATTATTTCTTGTCATGATAGAGATTTTGAGAGGCATATAAGACGTCCTCGAACTAGGAGGAACCAAGTGGGAGAATAGTTTAGGATTTATTTTATTTATTATTCACTTATTTTGGCCTATATTTAGATATTTTATTATTGTAAGGCATGTAATAATAAAGGTTTTTCCATCACTAAAAGGAAAAAATCACACCAAAACTATTTCAACAAATTAATTAGAATTTTACAAATAGGTTGGACCAATGTCCTATTTGATGTCGTGCAATATAGCATAGTTATTTAGGCTAGTTATGTTTCATATTCTTTGTTTTATGCATAAGTTTGGTTATCTTTATGTGTTATATTTTACCTTTTTTTATAATTTTTTTCCAATTATGTGTTTTGAAGTGCAAATAGGAGTTTTGGATTAAGGAATTGAAGGATAAAGAATGAAAATAAGGGATTTGAGGCTATGATGTCTTATTAAAGAGCTGTCTTGGTCGACTTGTACCTTATAGTGTTCAATCATAACAAGCCAGAAGCCGTGCTTACTCATTATAGATGCACCTTGCACTGACTCACCTAACTCAGTACTAGTGTGCTAAGTTGCAACCATGGCCAACCAAACAACCTTTCAACCATCTTTTCATGTTTATACCCCCTTTTGAAAAGGCAACAAATGGGGCACTTTAAGACCTATAAATATAAACAATTACCCTTATTTTAGGTATGAAAAAACTACCAAACAACTAAAAAGTCAATTACAAAAGATTATGAGGAAAAAACAAACTCTAAGGAAGAGAAAAGATTTAAATAGGTCATTCATTAACCAAGTATTTTTTTAAAGAAGCATTAAGGAGTCATTAACCATTTTCTTCTCTTTCTCTTTAGTTATTTTCTTGGTGATATTTCTTATTCTTTGTATTTTGTCTACTTTAAAAATAATGTATTTAGGCTAAGTTTTGTTAATTAGGATTACAAGTATGAATTGATCTTTCATAACTACATATTATTTAATACATGATTGAATTAAGTTCAATTGGGTGTTTAATGTGTTATGTATACTTATCACCATATGTAATTTGTTAATTAACTTGTTCACAATGAGAATTAGAGCATGTTGGTGGAAAAATAATTGAGTTTACTTAAAGGATAAGAATCACTTGGAGGTAAAGGTTTCACTTTGAAGGGTAGAAGAATATGCATAGATCTTTATGGTTTTCCACAATGTCATAAGAGCACTTGTGGACTCTATATGGGAGAGTAGGCCATATTCTATAATTATTTGCATGCATATATGTTTAATTACTGAATTTATTACTTGACCAATTTATTCTAATAGTTTTAATAACATAATTGAATTGCATTTATTTATTTATAAGTAAAGTTTAGTGTTCTATAGTTTTATTAACATTATTCATATTAGAAAATTAGTAAATTAACTCCGATAAATTGGATTTACCTATCTTAGTATCAACTCAATTAATATAAAGTGACTCTAAGATCCATAGCATTAAACATCTTACTCACTCTATCTAAGTTTTATAAACTAAAGTAATAAAATTTACTCTGTAGCAAATTTTGGGCAATGGTGTAGGGGTGTTGTTAAAGATTTTTTTTGTTAATTTAGGGTAGAGAAAGGTTATTTTAGGGCTTACTTTTATATTTGTTTAGCAGTATTAAATTTATAGTAGTATAAGTTATTATTTTGTTTTTATTTTTCATGCAATGAAATAATAGTACTAATAATATTCTTAAGTTTTAACTTAAAATTTAAAGAACTTTTTGTGCTTTGCATTAGGAGCAAAGGTAACAAAAAAAAAATAGGAAGAATAAAGTTTGGTTAACATGGCTAATCAAGATAAATGTACATTGGGTGATTTTACAATGGCCAATATATCGGGTAGTTTTGGAGGGATTATGGCCTGATTAATTGCAACCAATAACTTCAAAATCAAGTTTATCATTATTTAAATGGTATAAAATAACAAATTTGGAGGTTTACAAAAGAGAAGATTCATATGTTCACATATTGGCTTTTCTCAATATTTGTACAACCTTTAAGGTTAATGGTGTGACGGATGATACAATAAGGCTTAGGCTATTTCTATTTTTTATAAAAGATAAAGCCCAAATTTGGCTTTATAGTTTGCCTAGTGAGTTAATAACAACATAGGACCAATTGAAGCAATCATTTATTCACAAATACTTTTCAACCCTCAAAACTGCCAAGTTTAGGAATGAAATCACAATCTTTAAGGAAAATGCAAGTGAAACCATATATTTAGCTTGGGAAAGGCTTAAACAAATTTAAAGGTAATGCCCTTATCATGGCTTCTTAGATTAGATGATTCCTTAAATCTTTAACAATGGATTGACGAATAAGAATAGGAACATTGTCATATAGCCACTAGTGGGAAGTGGATATAGAAGATAGCTAATGAGGCAGTCACATTGCTTGAGAAACTTCCATCTCAAGGATACATGGGTGATGAACCAACAATGGCAAAAGCAAAAGGAGCCTTTGAACTTAACACAATAAATCTTTTGACTGTAAAGGTAGATGCTCTCACTCAAATTGTAAGTAAATCTCAAGTCAGTTCTTTAAAAATTTTAAATGTTGTTTGTGAATTGCATGGGGGTTGTCATTCCTATGTACAATGTAATGTGAGTTCTAATAAGGATGTTAACTAATAGTCATGAATTATACTATATTTTTAGTACATTTTTATATGTTTAAGTTGTTTAATTTAGTATTAATTTTGCTGATTTCCTGATTAATTATTTAATTTATGTGTTTGTCGGTTTAATTACAAGCTTTAGTATTTTTAATAGTTAAATTGAAGAAAGTGAGGATTTAAATGAAGAAAGGAAAAGATTTGGGGTAATTTTGTAAGTTAAAGGCAAAATGTTTCGTGAAGAGTAGAGAGTAAGAACTTAAGAGAGTTGTAAAACACCTCAATCGAGTTCCCAAACACCTCACTCAAGTTGTTTATTAGCTCATTTAAGCTTAAAAGCCCTCATCTGGGTTTAAATCACCTATCTTGAGTTAGAAAGACCTCACTCGAGTGCTATCCTATCTTTGTTGAGTGGAAGAATTCCTATTACGATAAAACTCAATTTCTTCCCAAAATAGGTAGTTTTGAGGCATCAAAACTTATTTTTTTTCAAGATAAATAGGCAAGACAAAATACCAAGATTAAGAGCAGTTAGTTAGACCTGGGATAGTTAGAGTTATAAATTTTTACTTAGTTTTTGCCCTAGTTTTAGTTAATTTATAAAATAGTTTTGTTATATTAGTTTTTATTTTTCTTCTTAGTTTTCAATTCTCTTAAAGATTCAAGCTTTCTACTACATGTGTTGAAAAGTCATCAAAAGCAAGTTTAAAGCTTCATGAGTATTGTATTTTTTATTTTAATTTTCTTTCATTTTTATTTTATTTTTCTTTCATTTTAATCATGTTTGGTAAGTAATTATTGACTTTTGGTAAGGGAAACTTTAATCCTCATACTTTTACTTTTAAAACTTGAATTTTAGCTTAATTCCAATACAAGTATATTATTTCTTGATTCTATGTTAAATCTTATTGTAAGACCCTAACATGTCCCTAATTTAATTTGAATATTTTTATGATTAAGTTAAGGGGATAAATTATCTTGCTATTATGTTAATTGCATGAAAATAAAATAAAAGAAGATGGTTTAATAGTATTTGAGGGTGTAATTGAAGTATAAAGGTGTTAATTTGGGGTTAATTTGTAATTGTGGCATATTAATGGCCAATTGTGAATAAAGCATTTAATCCAAGGTTAATTTGAAAGAATGATTAAATTGATAGGTTGAATTAAGAAAAAGAGTTAGTGGAGGGGTCATTCTATAGCATGCATAAAGGTTTGTACCATTTGTTTGACATGCAAATTTTCAAGGGACTAAAGAGGGGATTGTTATGTTGGTATAAAAGGCTTGAGTTAGTGGAATTTAGAGGTGTTAAGTATTTGTGTGAAATTGGCAATTGAAGAGTGAAAAACCAGAAAATAGATCATCTTCTTCTTCCCTCTTATTTCCATTATTTTATCTCAAACAAATTGAGGATGATGTTTGTTGATTAAGCAAGAGTATAATGGAGTAAATTAAAGGTAATTAAACTCTTAATTTAACCCTCCATCATCTTCATCTTCTTCTTCTTTTTAAGTTAACTTAGAACAATGTAATTATGCTGGAAATATATGATGATGGTGATGATATTTGTGAAGAAGAAGTGGAGGGAAGACGGAGCAAAGGAAAGGACATTGCTAAAGGTTGAAGATATAGGATTTGTAAGCCCAGGTATGGGAATTTAGGTTGTTCATAATGCATGTGAAATTGATTGCTGGAAATGGGTATGATTTACAGAATTCAAAGTTACGTTTTTTCTAGATTTTATCGATGTGAGGTTGAAGAAGACTGCCTTGCCGAGTCGTGAATGTCTTCACGAGTCTTGAACCTTTGTCCAACTCGTGAAGCTCTTCACGAGTAGTGAAGTACAACTTTTCTTCTCCACACGTGAAGCTCTTCACGAGTCGTGCATCTGTTTATGGGATCATTGGTTTTCACTCGTGAATTTTAGTCCGACTCGTGAATTATAGACCGACTCATGAGCTTCTTCACGAGTCGTGATGTATAGCCTTTCTTCTCCACTCGTGAACTCCTTCATGAGTCGTAAGATTTGCCTTATTTGCTTCACTCGTGAAGCTCTTCACTAGTCGAACTCCCCTTCACGACTGAATGACCTGTCTGGAATTTTTTGCTCATAAGTTGAGCTATAGAACAGCAAATTGAATGATTCTTTTTGCATTGAAAAAATAGACTTCCATACCTATATTTCATATGGAGAAACCTAAGCTTAAATCTGTCTCTAAGTACATGTAATATAGGGTTGAATCCGGACTTGTTTTCTAGATGTTCAATGTAACAGAAATTATAATTATGTGCAGAATGTTGCTACACTTGATAATATGATTTTAAATTGATTGAGATAGATAGTTGCTTATGTGATAGTAAACTTAATGGAATAAGGCATGTAATATGACTATCAATGAAGGATTTATATGAATATAGATGCATTCAATTGTGTATATGAATAAAGACTAGTGATGAAATATCTAACCTATACATGTGATTAGTCTTGTGCATGATGGTCATATGCCAAATTGATATATATACACATGTAAATCCTATGACATAAAAGTGCACATATTGACATGTACCTATGCTATAAAATAGGAACTATAAAAGTACGACTTTGGCACGTGTATATGCTTATATGGAAACATGTTGATATGTTGTATAGCACATGACTTGAATGATGATATAGATATATATATATGTGTTGGAAACATGCTCATAAGAATAAATCAACTATATGCGAATGTACCCACAGGTATGTACATTTATGATTATGTATATGAGTATATGAGCATGTAATTGCCCTATGAGATAGAAGATGAATTAGCATGACTATGAACATGGGAAATGCCTAATGAGAACATGATCAAGTATATGATATGATGATTATATGTCATGCATATATGTTATGATGCAAATTGTACAGTCATACAGATTTGAATAAGCTAGATGTATAACTTGGCATGTGAAATGCGCATATATCTGATTATGCACCAGAGAATTCATAGTTATATAAGACTATATATATGTGCACAACATTATACTATGAATGCAGTATTAATATGTGAATTGAACACGAATATAGTTCTGCCTGTGATAGAGTTTTAGATGTGGATAGATAGGCGCCTATAGGGAAATTGCAGCTGCCATAGTTTGGCCCAATTGGGTCCATAGTATATATATATGATCCCATTTGGATCATGATCATCCCCGTTTGGGTTGATAGGCTACCCCATTTGGGTATGCTTGACCGGTCCATAGTACAGTTTGGCCCCGTTTGGGTCTATAGATTTGATATCTTTGGATATCCCTCTTTGATACCGATGTGTATCCATAGTTCCCGTTATCCACCGATAAATCTAAGGCAGGCTAAACGTTATTCATAGTAATGATCGAAATTAAACAGTTAAAGTTATTTGACTAAAGATTGATATTGTGGATTATATTGTTGGTTTACCCACAGGAATTATGTTTCATTTGAATATGTTTACATGGGAAATTACTATCAATATGAATTATGAATATGAGCATAATTGTTACTCTTCTGGGTATAATGATTAGGAACATGGGAAAATATGTTATGCTTTAAAGTATTTGTTATTAAAGACATGATATGTTGCATATGTTATTATCATATACATTATATATGTATGTTTTGATGACCTGTGTGAGTGGTCATCCATCTGTAGATATTCCCCACTAAGCTTTATAGCTTAGCACGGGTTATTTTATCTGTGTAGGTTCAAATGGCAAGACTTTTGTTGAGGGACGTTCTCTGCATCAGGAAGGGCCAAACATCGACTTATAACCTTGATGTAGGATATTTTGTAATACAATTATCATATGTTTTGTATATAGGCCAGTTATCTTATGATATGTATAAAACCTATGCGAAATATTGTAACTCACTAGTAGTAAAGCTAAGACAGAATATGTGTGCATGTGATATACATAAAGTAATATTCATAGAGTATAGTATGCATGATAATAGGTATGAAAATGAAAAACATGAATAGACTTGTAGCACGAATATAAGCGTATGAAATCATATGGCATGATTAATGGCTAAATGATGATTAAATGAACATGTAGTATAAGCATGATTAATAGTATTCATGATACATGTTTAATGGGGTATTTGCATAGGGGGTGCTACAAATTGTGGTATCAGAGCCCAGGTTTAGCCTTTTCTGGGTAAAAATGAACCTAGGATTCTCTAGTATGATATAGTGTTTTGTTGGCCTGATGCAGAAGTCCCTATTTTTCTTATAGATTGAGGATGGAGAGGTCTAGAGATGCATTTGTGGAATCGACTGAAAGTAACAGGCCGGTTAGAACTAATCCTTCCAATATTGGACCTTCATCCTCCAATCCAAATGAGGTCCCAACAGCCGTCCCTACAGAAGCATTGTTAAAAATATCTCAGGATATGGCTCAAGTTCTTCAAAGAATGACAGCGCCTAACGCTCCAATATCTGAAATTAGAAAGCATGGTGCTGAAGAATTTTTAGGCACTAATCTGGAACAGTCTGAAGAAGCTGAATTTTGGCTGGAAAGGCTAGAGAGAATTTTTGATGAAATCCACTGTCTAGTGGGTCTTAAGGCATCTTGTGCTGTGTCTTTATTACAGGGAGTAGCTTATGATTGGTGAAAGTTGGTGTTAAAGCAACCCTAACTACCAAATCCCCTTACATGGGAATTTTTCATAGATGAATTCAAGAAAAAGTATGTTACAGAGGCGTATAAGCAAGAGAAGTTAAAACAGTTTCTCAATTTGAAGCAGAGAGTTATGTTTGTGGCTGAGTATGAGAAAGAATTCAGTCACCTGTGCAAATATGCTCCTGATGAGATGTTAACTGATGCTTTTAAATGTAGACAGTTTGAAGATGGGTTAAATGATCATATCAGAGAAAAGTTAATTGGATTTACATCTTTGCAAGTGGTTAACTTCACTCAACTGGTTACTGCAGCCTTGCGAATTGAAAAGAATGAGATTGCAGAAAGGGAGAAAAACAGAGAAGGAGTGGGGCCAAGGGTGGATCTTTCACAGAAAAGAAAGCTAGAGTAGCTCAAAGAAATCTGCCAGCTGAATTTGGCTATAGTTCTGTAAAAAGGGACAGGAGACAAGAATCTTCTGTAGTGTCTAAGCTGGAAAAGGGAGCTTTGGAGAAACAGAGTGGGGGCAATCTCCAGTGTGTCCCCATTATTCTAGGCAACATTGGGATAGTTACAGGAAATTAACCGGGGATATGGGTAGAAATGAGTCTATTGTACATGAACTGGAATATGATATATGTGTAACCAACCCTTTGGGTCACAGTGTTGTTGTTAATAGAGTGCATAAATAGTGTCCTATTGTAATTCAAGAGAAAGAATTCCTTGCTGATCTTATTGAGTTACCATTCCGGGAGTTTGACATTATACTTGGTATGGATTGGCTATCTAGACATCATGTAGTGATTGATTGTGAAGCTAAAACTGTAACTCTTATTGGTGCTGATGGTAAAGAAATTATAGTACAGGGCATTCGATCTAAACCCATAGCTAATGTAATAACAGCTATGCAAGCTAAGCAATTTTTGAAGAAAGGATGTGAAGCTTTCTTAGCACTTGTGCTTGATTCAAGAAAAGAGAATGTGAATCTTCAAGAGATTCCAGTGGTGAAAGAATTTCCTGATGTGTTCCTTGAAGACTTGCCCAGTCTTCCACCTGAGACGGAAGTTGAACTGTTTATAGACATTCTACCTGGTACAGCTCCTATTTCGAAGGCACCATACAGGATGGCTCCTTTGGAATTGAAGGAACTAAAGGTACAACTATAGGAGTTGCTTGACAAAGGCTTCATTAGGCCTAGTACATCACCTTGGGGTGCACCGATTTTATTTGTGAAGAAAAAGGATGGGTCTATGAGGATGTGCATAGATTACAGATAGTTAAATAGGGTAACAGTGAAAAATAAGTACCATTTACCTAGAATTGAAGATTTATTTGATTAATTGAAAGGTGCGGGAGTGTTTTCCAAGATTGATTTGCAATTGGGTTATTATCAACTTCGGGTTAAGGATGTAGATGTTTCCAAAACAGCCTTTAGAACCCGATATGGACATTATGAGTTTCTGGTGATGCCATTTAGGTTAACAAATGCACCGGCTGCATTTATGGATCTTATGAATAGGGTGTTTAGACCCTACTTGGATCAATTTGTTGTTGTGTTCATAGATGACATTTTGGTGTATTCGAGGGATGAAGCGGAGCATGCTGAGCATTTGAGAATTGTTTTACAGATTTTGAGGGAGAATCAGTTGTATGCTAAGCTGAGCAAATGAGATTTTTGGCTTAAGGAAATTTATTTCCTTGGTCATGTAGTATCTTTTGAAGGCATTAGGGTGGATCCAGCTAAGATAGAGGCTATAGTGAATTGGAAGCCGCCTCGAAATGTGACAGAAGTGAGAAGTTTTCTGGGCTTAGCAGGTTATTACCGTCGCTTTGTGAAAGGCTTTTCAGTTTTAACCACTCACTAAACTTTTGAGAAAGGGTATAAAGTTTGAGTGGACTGACCGTTGTCAAGCAAGTTTTGATCAATTGAAGAAATTTCTGACAGAGGCTCCAGTTTTGGCACAGCCAGTTACAGGAAAGGAGTATGCTATGTATAGTGATGCTTCTAGAGTTGGCTTGGGTTGTGTGTTAATGCAAGAAGGCAAAGTAATTCCCTATGCATCTAGACAGTTGAAGCCACATGAACAAAACTATCCAACCCATGACCTAGAGTTAGTAGCAGTAGTGTTTGCCTTGAAAATTTGGTGACATTATTTGTATGGGGAAAATTGCAAAATCTATATAGATCACAAGAGTCTCAAATATTTGCTCACTCAAAAGGAACTTAACTTGAGACAGCGAAGATGGTTAGAACTGTTTAAAGATTATGATTGTATAGTGGATTACCATCCAGGCAAAGCTAATGTCGTAGCTGATGCCTTGAGTCGTAAGATGATGGCTGTTATGATTGCACATCGCTGTAGATGGAAACTTGCTTATGATGGTGCTTTAATAGCACAGTTGAAGGCTAGACCTTGTTTGAGGCAAACAGTGATTGATGCACAGAAACATGATAAAAAGTTGCAAAAGATTTTGAAGTCTTTACATGAAGGGACCCAGTCTGAGTACTCAGTGAAAGAAGATGGGGTTGTGTATTATCAGAATCGATTGTATGTTCCTGATGACAAAGAATTAAAGAGAACAGTATTGAATGAGGCTCACAATACAATATTTACTATGCACCCTGGTGGGAATAAGATGTACCAGGATTTGAAACAAGGTTTTTGGTGGCCTAGCATGAAGAAAGATGTGGTAGCCTATGTCTCCAAATGTTTGACTTGTCAGTAGGTAAAAGCAGAGCACTAGTTACCCTCTGGTTTGTTGAACCCCATTCCAATTCCAAAATGGAAATGGGAGGATATTACCATGGATTTTGTAACAGGATTGCCCCTTTCACAGAAAAAGCATGATGCAGTTTGGGTTATAGTTGACAAGCTGACTAAATCAACTCATTTCATACCAGTTCGGATGGATTACCCTATGGATAAATTGGGAGAACTTTATGTAAATGAGATTGTTAGACTGCATGGCATTCCGGTGTCAATAATCTCTGATCGAGATCCGAGATTCACATCAAGATTTTGGCAGAGTTTGCAACAAGCATTGGGAACTCAGCTTCGTTACAGTACAGCATTCCACCCTCAGACGGATGGGCAATCTGAACGGGTTATTCAGATTCTAGAGGATATGATGAGAGGATGTGTTTTGGAGTTTACATTAAGTTGGGATAGATATCTACCTTTAATGGAGTTCGCCTACAATAACAGTTATCAAAGGAGTATCGAGATGGCACCATATGAGGCCTTATATGGCAGGAAGTGTAGAACTCCGGTTTACTGGACTGAATTGTCTGAGCGCAGAGTTATTGGATCTAATATTGTCAAAGACACAGAAGAAAAGGTACAAGTTATCAAGCAGAGATTGAAGGAAGCTAGTGATAGACAGAAGTCTTATGCTAATTTGAAAAGAAGAGATATTGAATATCAAGTGGGTGACAAAGTGTTTTTGAAAGTGTCCCCTTGGAGAAAAGTATTGAGATTTGGGAAAAAGGGTAAACTAAGCCCAAGGTTTATAGGTCCATATGAGATTCTTCAAAGAGTTGGGCCAGTGGAATATAGATTGGCTCTCCCTATGGAACTAGCCAAACTTCATGATGTATTTCATGTTTCTATGCTTCGAAGGTATCGATCAGATGAATCCCATGTGATACAAGTTCAAGACGTGCAAGTACAGCCAAATTTCACTTATGATGAAGAACCTATAGCAATTCTGGCTAGAGAAGTTAGACAGCTTAGAAATAAGCAAATTCCACTTGTTAAAGTACTCTGGCAACATCATGATTTACAAAAAGTTACTTGGGAGCCAGAAGCAGCTATGAGGGAACAACATCCTCACTTATTAACAACAGGTATGAATTTCGGGGACGAAATTCTTAAGGGGGAGAGAATTGTAAGACCCTAACATGTCCCTAATTTAATTTGCATATTTTTATGATTAAGTTAAGGGGATAAATTATCATGCTATTATGTTAATTGCATGAAAATAAAATAAAAGAATATGGTTTAATAGTATTTGAGGGTGTAATTGAAGTATAAAGGTGTTAGTTTGGGGTTAATTTGTAATTGTGGCATATTAATGGCCAATTCTGAATAAAGCATTTAATTCAAGGTTAATTTGAAAGAATGATTAAATTGATAGGTTGAATTAAGAAAAAGAGTTAGTGGAGGGGTCATTCTATAGCATGCGTAAAGGTTTGTGCCATTTGTTTGACATGCAAATTTTCAAGGGACTAAAGAGGGGATTGTTATGTTGGTATAAAAGGCTTGAGTTAGTGGAATTTGGAGGTGTCAAGTATTTGTGTGAAATCGGAAATTGAAGAGTGAAAAACCAGAAAATAGATCATCTTCTTCTTCGCTCTTATTTCCATTGTTTTATCTCAAACAAATTGAGGATGATGTTTATTGATTAAGCAAGAGTATAATGGAGTAAATTAAAGGTAATTAAACTCTTAATTTAACCCTCCATCATCTTCATCTTCTTCTTCTTTTTATGTTAACTTAGAACAATGTAATTATGTTGGAAATATATGATGATGGTGATGATATTTGTGAAGGAGAAGTGGAGGGAAGAAGGAGCAAAGGAAAGGACATTGCTAAAGGTTGAAGATATAGGATTTGTAAGCCCAGGTATGGGAATTTAGGTTGTTCATAATGCAAGTGAAATTGATTGCTGGAACTGGGTATGATTTATAGAATTCAAAGTTACGTTTTTTCTGGATTTTATCGATGTGAGGTTGAAGAAGACTGCCTTACCGAGTCGTGACTGTCTTCATGAGTCGTGAACCTTTGTCCGACTCGTGAAGCTCTTCACGAGTAGTGAGGTACAGCTTTTCTTCTCCACACGTGAAGCTCTTCACGAGTCGTGCATCTGTTTATGGGATCATTGGTTTTCACTCGTGAATTTTAGTCCGAGTCGTGAATTATGGACCGACTCATGAGCTTCTTCACGAGTCGTGATGTATAGCCTTTCTTCTCCACTCTTGAACTCCTTCACGAGTCATGAGATTTGCCTTATTTGCTTCACTCGTGAAGCTCTTCACTAGTCGAACTCCCCTTCACGACTGAATGACCTGTCTGGATTGTTTTGCTCATAAGTTGAGCTATAGAATAGCAAATTGAATTATTCTTTTTGCATTGCAAAATAGACTTCCATACCTATATTTCATATGAAGAAACCTAAGCTTAAATCTGTCTCTAAGTACATGTAATCTAGGGTTGAATTCGGACTTGTTTTCTAGACTGTTCAATGTAACAGAAATTACAATTATGTGCAGAATGTTGCTACACTTGATAATATGATTTTAAATTGATTGAGATAGATAGTTGCTTATGTGATAGTAAATTTAATTGAATAAGGCATGTAATATGACTATCAATGAAGGATTTATATGAATATAGATGCATTCAATTGTGTATATGAATAAAGACTAGTGATGAAATATCTAACCTATACATGTGATTAGTCTTGTGCATGATGGTCATATGCCAAATTGATATATATACACATGTAAATCCTATGACATAAAAGTGCACATATTAACATGTACCTATGCTATAAAATAGGAACTATAAAAGTAGGACTTTGGCACGTGTATATGCTCATATGGAAACATGTTAATATGTTGTATAGAACATGACTTGAATGATGATATAGATATATTTATATATATGTTGGAAACATGCTCATAAGAATAAATCAACTATATGCGAATGTACCCATAGGTATGTACATTTATGATTATGTATATGAGTATATGAGCATGTAATTGCCCTATGAGATAGAAGATGAATTAGCATGACTATGAACATGGGAAATGCCTAATGAGAACATGATCAAGTATATGATATGATGATTATATGTCATACATATATGTTATGATGCAAATTATATAGTCGTACAGATTTGAATAAGCCAGATGTATAACTTGGCATGTGAAATGTGCATATATCTGATTATGCACCAGAGAATTCATAGTTATATAAGACTATGTATATGTGCACAACATTATAATATGAATACAATATTAATATGTGAATTGAACACGAATATAGTTCTGCCTGCGATAGAGTTTTAGATGTGGATAGATAGGCGCCTATAGGGAAATTGCAGCTGCCATAGTTTGGCCCGATTGGGTCCATATTATATGTATATGATCCCGTTTGGATCATGATCAGCCCCATTTGGGTTGATAGGCTACCCCGTTTGGGTATGCTTGACCGGTCCACAGTACAGTTTGGCCCCGTTTGGGTCTATAGATTTGATATCTTTGGATATGCCTCTTTGATACCGATGTGTATCCATAGTTCCCGTTATCCACCGATAAAGCTAAGGCAAGCTAAACGTTATTCATAGTAATGATCGAAATTAAACAGTTAAAGTTATTTGACTAAAGATTAATATTGTTGATTATATTGTTGGTTTACCAACAAGAATTATTTTTCATTTGAATATGTTTACATGGGAAATTACTGTCAATATGAATTATGAATATGAGCATAATTGTTACTCTTCTGGGTATAATGATTAGGAACATGGGAAAGTATGTTATGCTTTAAAGTATTTGTTATTAAAGACATGATATGTTGCATATGTTATTATCATATACATTATATATGTATGTTTTGATGACTTGTGTGAGTGGTCATCCATCTGTAGATATTCCCCACTAAGCTTTATAGTTTAGCACGGGTTATTTTATCCGTGTAGGTTCAAATAGCAAGACTTTTGTTGAGGGACGTTCTCTGCATCAGGAAGGGCCAACCATCGACTTATAACCTTGATGTAGGATATTTTGTAATACAATTATCATATGTTTTGTATATAGGCCAGTTATCTTATGATATGTATAAAACCTATGCAGAATATTGTAACTCACTAGTAGTAAAGCTAAGACAGAATATGTGTGCATGTGATATACATAAAGTAATATTCATATACTATAGTATGCATGATACTAGGTATGAAAATGAAAAACATGAATAGACTTGTAGCACGAATATAAGCGTATGAAATTATATGGCATGATTAATGGCTAAATGATGATTAAATGAACATGTAGTATAAGCATGATTAATAGTATTCATGATACATGTTTAATGGGGTATTTGCATAGGGGGTGCTACACTTTTCTTGAGTTATAATTGTGTTAATGATTGATGTATTGAATAAATGGTTAATTATCAATTTGACTTATGACTTATGATATACATGTTCTTAGCTTATTTTTATCATGTTAGTAGATTTACTTTTCATGAGTTGATTTAAATTTAAAAATTTTTAATTAATAATGGGATATATTTAGATCTTTCAAGATAGGATTTAATAAAGGTTTAGAAGTTTAAAATTGAATCTTTATGCTAGGTATTAGATTGTTTCTAAATAGAGTATTTAATGCTTTGAATAATTTTCTAAATAAGATATCTATTTTTAATTAACTTGTTTTTTTATAATCACTTGTGTTAATTTTGATATGAGTTATTGTAGTAAAAGTTCATATGGATAGTTTCTTTAGCCTAAGTGCTTTAGTTATTGCCTTATATTTAATTAATGTTAGTATAATTTTAGTTTTTATTTTGATTTATTGTTAATTTAGTTTAGTTTTTGCTTTAAATTCAAAAACGTGGAAAATAATCTCAGATTTATTTTGCTCAATTATAGACAATATCCATAGTGATCCATGTTCCCTTAGGTTTGATATTTGTGATCTTAATTATATTTCCCTACATTACTAGTCGATCTAGTAAACTTGCTAGACATTGGTCATTAATAATGATTATGGATGTTTTAACCAAAAGGGAGGATTAAATTGAAACTCTTATAACCCTTAATTGAGAGACCATCCTAGATTTTCATGGTCCAATATATCTTCTCAACTTAACTTCCCAAATAACCCAATACGTGGACCATTAAACTAACCAAGATTTCTTCTAAAGCAACATTCAACTCCCCATAACCTAAATCAAATCTTTGGACTTTTATGTAGCAATTTATCAACAAAAAAATAGCTACCCATAAACATAATGAGAAGCGATTCAAACACGTAAATTCTAAGCTATAACAACTTGCTACTCATAATAGAATCCTTGAAACTCAAATTACCCACCAAGCATCTTTATCTAGTTCTCAACCTTTTGGAAAGCTTCCTAGTGTGACTTTTTAGGCAACAACCTTAAGGTGTGGTAAAAAAATTAAAAATAAAGTAAATAATGGTAAGAAAGTGATTGATAACGATGATAAGATAAGTGATAATCTAGTAAAGATAATGAAAATATTGTTAATAATGGTGACTACGATGTTGTAAAGGCTACTAAAGATAAAAACAAGGATCTAACACAATTAGAAATGATGAACTTCAAATGGATATTATGACCTTGCCTTTTCCACAAAGGTTTATAAGACATAGTTTATATAAAAAATTTGGCAAATTCCTTAATTATCTGAATGAGATAACCATTACAATAAAATTTATGGATGCTATTAAAGATATGCTAGCTTGGGATAAGTTTTTAAATGGTATCAATACCCATAAAAGTAAGTTAGACAATTATGGCTTAGTTTATTTAGTTGAAGAGCCAAAAGCTATGTAATCTAGTCTCCACCAAAGTGTAAAGACCCTGGTTGTTTTATGGTTCCTTAAGTAATTTATGGTATTGATTTTGATAAAGTTCTATATAATGTTAGTGCTGGTGTTAGCCTTATGCCTTATTCATTTATAAGCAAGTTGATTTAGGTGAACTACAACTTACTAACACATGTCACTCTATGACTAATAAATCTATTACTCATCCTCTTAGCATTCTTGAAAATGTGCTAACCATGGTAGGTGAATTTATTATCGTTGCTGATTTTGTTGTTTTACGTATGAAAGAAGACATTTGAGATCCCAATTTTGTTAGAATGACCATTTTTTGGTTACAATTGGTGCCATAATTGACATGAAAAGAGGTAAGATCACTTTAGAGGTAAATAATGAAATTATTAAATTGATGTTTTTAGATGATGAGATCTTAACCAATTGAAAGTGTAGAGTTGATTCTCTTAACATTATTGATTAATGTATTGATGATATTATACATGATTGCATATGGTAAGATCCTATGGTGCCATATGCTAATAAGAAAGCTAGTGTGCTTCAATTTGAGGACACCTCATATCTTTTTCATAGCCTTCAAAGTTTGAGCCTTTGAGAAAGAAAAATAACACAAAGGCCACTTCATTAAAAGAGGAGGTAAAGGTAGAGCTCAAGCCTTTACCATCCATAAGATATGTATTTCTTAACTCTAACTCTAAATTTCCTTTTATTGTTAATTCATTTTTACCTTTTGATCATATAGATGTTTTACATGATGTATTACTTAAGCATAAGAATGTTATTCACTATTCTATTAATGACTTAAAGTTGATTAGCCTTAAGATTTACATTCAATGAATTTTATTAGAAGATGATGCCAACCACACCATTGACCACACCATTGAGGGCAAAAAGCAATTAAATTCCACTTTCAAGCAAGTTTTGAGGAAAAAATTAATTAGGTTGCTAGATAATGGTATTATATACTCTATTCATGATAGAAAATGGGTGAGTCCTATTTAAGTTGTTCCTAAGAAGGGAGGCTTGCCCAGCTTTTCAATAAAAAATGCATTTATTTTTTATTACTTTGAATAGGACTCGAGATGTGTAGTATTTTATTGTTTTAGGGTTGAAGTGTGGAGTGAAATAGATGAGTTTTGGGTTATTTGGCTTTACGATGGGAAAACAAACAGAACTTAGGATTTAAGACCCGTATTTAGGCTAGTTGTAAGGCTTCATTCAGAATGGGATGCTTTGCAATTAGAGTAGCTAGCTCTGAAATGGGACACTTAGGTTAAAAGTGTTATCCTGGATTAACTGGCTAGAAGACATAGCCACTAGGATGTGTGATGCAAAAGTTATCCTAGAGCTTTTAAGCAGGAATATATTTACCCATTATAGAGCCTCTAGATCTATCATTAGTGTTTGTAGGAAACACTTTGTTAATCACCAATTTAAAGCCTAATTGAAAAAATTTGGAGTGAGGCACAAAATTACTACCCCTTATCATGCCCAAGCCAATGGTTAAATTAAGATGTCTAACTGTAAGTTAAAGGCCATTTTAGAGAAAACAGTCAACATGTCTAGAAAGCATTGGTATATTGAGCTAGATGAAGCTTTATGGGCAAATAGGACAACATTTAATACACCAATAGGAATGTAACCTATTAGGTTAGTGTTTAGCAAGTTTTGTCGCCTACCAGTGGAATTAGAACATAAGGCTTATTGGGCTACAAAGTTTTTAAATTTTAATCTTTAGAGTGTAGGAAAGTGTAGGTCTTTACAGCTAAATAAGTTAGAAGAACTTAGATTCTGGACCTATGAACATGCCAGAAGTACAAGGATAACACAAAAAAGTGGCATGATCACAGATTAACTAAGAAGGAATTTATGCCCGAAATAAAGGTGCCTCTTTATGACAACATATTGAGGTAATTCTTGGGAAAATTAAAATCAAGGTGGAAAGGACCTTATGTAGTTATGAAAGTAGATAAATTTTGGGTGGTGACACTTAAACACTTGTGAGATGAGAAGAAGTTCAAGGTGAATAGACATCGAGTGCAGCCCTATTTTGAGTCAACATTTGATAACACTTAAATGATCATCACTCTTAAGACCTTTGATTATGCTTAAAAGTCAAGCTGCAGACTTGGTAAACATAGAACTTTTCTAACCCTTACTTATAATAATGTTTTGTGTTATTTTTCTTCTTAGTAGATGTGTTTAGGGAGATGGTTCAAGGAAATATGAGTTTTAAGTCACAATTTTGGTGTTTTCTTTTGTTTGAGTAGAGTAAGAAGCTTAGTTTAATGGTTAGGAGAAGTGAGAGGAAAATAAAATTTTTAGTTCATTCTAGGGGATCACGTTTACTAGGTTTTATCTGGTAACCATGACATAGGTTAGTTTTTGATTCTGGATCTCAAAGCATGTTAGGTCACGATTACTAGGTTTTGTTAGGTAACCGTGAGCCAATTTTTTTTAGTCAAGAGGTGAGATTCACTTTACCTTATGGTCATTAGGATTTTGGTAATGATCGTGACTTAGACCCCGTTTTAGTCTAGTAACAAAATTTGGGGTATCTCACGGTTACCAGGATTATGGTAGTAACCTTGACCCTAAAAAAAAATTTAGACGCTAATTCTAAAACTCTGCCACCTAAGCTTATATCTATTTAAGGTCTCTTACCTTCTACGTTTTTCACTTCATTTTCTCTTTCTTTCTTTCTTTCCTTTTCTTTTTCTTTCTTCTTCTTCTCTCTGTCGTCTCTCTCTCTGTCGTTCCTTACCGCAATCAACAATTTCTTTTAGTAGCTAATCTCTTCAACCAATGGTACCTCAGCGAGTCCGTGTTTTTAGCTCTTTCTCTCATGCCCATAAAATTCTCCCTCTCTCCAGCCAACCTTTACTCCCTAAAGACTAGGCCAAGGCTAGTCAACCACCTCCCCCAGCCATTGTGCAATAGAAACAAAAGAAAAATAAAAGACCTAAGGTGTAGGGATGGGTGCCTAAGAAAATGAAAACCAACTACCAGATTTTCTCCAACTGTGAGTATCTCCCTTCTGTCTACCTGGACATGAGTTTGCTGGAGAAGCTAGGAATCAAATAGGAGGTAGACAACCATATAGTAGCTATTAGATGGGAGAAGATTTTTGCATGTATGGAGTTGGTATACCCCAATCTGACAAGAGACTTTCTATCCTCGGTCCATCTTCACAGTCAGGCTCCTAATATGGTTACCTTTTACTTGGAAGGGAAGTTTTATGAGGAAACCTTGGCAACATTCACTGAAGCTTTGGGATTTTTTTAAGGACCCAATTTAGTCCCTAGAAGGATTCATGAGAATTTTAGAATAATAAGGTTTAATTGAGCATGATTAAATTATCATTGCAAGATAAAACATTCAATTTTTGTTATTTATTATGAGAGAAGGTAAATAATTAATTTACCATGTGGTCAATTAGAGTAAAATTATAATTTTTAGGTATTATTTGAAGAGGAAAGTTATCTTTGGGATTAAGACTTAAAGACAGATTGGAGTAGGGGTAGTTTTAGAATATAAAAAGTTTGGAAGGAGTTATTGGGAACTTTTGGTCTTTACATAATTCTCCAGATATTGTATGTAGGAGAGAGAAATGGTTTTAAAGGGTTTATTTGTGCCTTAGATGGCACTTTGAGGGGAGAGGTAATAAAATTAAATAAATTGCTCATTACTCTCTCTTTCCCTAAAAGAATTTGCTCTCTCCTCTCATAAAAAGTATGAAACTTCTCATTCTCTACCATAGATATTGGCCCCTTCATTCTTCATAGAGTAATTATAGTCTTCATCTTTATAAATGTGAGTGTAGATCATGGAGAAAGGTCTTTCTAATGATAGCTACCAAGGACCTTAGTAAAAGTTTGAAGAGAGAATGGAGTTCAAAATAGGTTTGGGAACATCTCTTTCTCTTTACATTTATTTATTTTGTAATGAAATATTGTTAGAGGTTTAAAAATAAGAGTCGATACTTATATGTATTGCATTTATGATGGGAAAAGTATTAAGGATAATGGTTTAGAATGCATGTGATTAGTTCATTGAAAGCTTTACATTAGATTATCTTATAAAATTATATGATATGTTTAATAAATTTAGGGTTATTTCAAAGTGATGCTATGATAGATTTATGATAATAACAATGTATGAATACATGTATGATTATTAATCTTATAGAAAACATCAAGTACATAGTCTAAATGGACATGAAAGATTCCATTAAAATTCTAGGTTTAAATTTACTTGACCTAGTTGAATTATTTTGTAAGTATCTTGAGTTTTAGGATAGTAAATTGAATGATTCTAGTTGGTACATTTTCTTAAGATATTAATGTATATTTTTGTAGAAGGAACCTGGAGCTAAATATGCCTATAAGTCATCCAAGTATTTACTTGAAAATTTAAGAGAGCTGTTGATTTTAGTTCTGGAACCGATTGTAGAAAATAAGATGTATTTCCATGTATATTGGTCAAAATGCTATGAGGTTAAATTCTATGAAAAATAACTTTTAAATATGCAATTAATATGAAGAAAGTAAAACCTAATTCTATCTTTAAGCTTGTCAAATTTTAGCTTGAGTCTAGACCTATTCATAACACTATCATTATGAACATCATTTAGTAAAATGTGAATATCTTGAGTTCTAGATAGAAAATTGAATGATTCCAATTGGTACATTTTCCTAAGACACTAATGAATGTTTTTGTAGAAGGATTCCACTTCTGAATCGACCTCTAATATTCCTTAAAATTAATTTGAATATCATAGGATCTGTTGTTTATTGTCAAGGAACAAAATTTAATATTTTAGGCATAAGTTTTGGTAGACAGGTTAAAATGCTATAATGTAAATTTCTAGGTAAACTAGATAGTTATTACTATAACTTTTATGAAGAAAAATTTGCCTAATTCTATACGTATATTTTTCAATGAATTTTTCTTTATACTGGTAAAAACTACTTTTGGTATTATAAACAACTTTTTGGGTTTTGTTTAATATCTTGAGTTATAGATGCGATATTAAGGTAATTTGTCACATTAAACATGTGTTTAACATAACAATATATATATTATAAGTTATAAAGGAATACATTACGTATTGATGACAAAATAATACATGAGATTTAAGTTATATATAGTTATTATATAGTAGAACTTGTAATGAAAAATACATGGCTATTGTATGAATACATACACATAATATATATATATATATATATACACGCCCATCTTCCATAATGTAAGCCAATTATTTGTATCTTAGATTCAATTGGATTATCAAAGCATTCTCTTAAATTTTTGGGCTATCTTTTAAAGGTACAAATAAATCTTTTGGTAGGACGATTCCAACATTTTGAGTTAAAAATAATACTTACAAGAGGTTTTTCAAACCATAAAAGGTCTTTATTTTTTATCTATCAATATTTCTAACATCGAATTTTGTTGATTTTCATCCAGATAAAAAGTTTTGTTATATATACACACACACACACATATGTATGTACACATATAGTTAATCATTATATATGGGTAATATAATGTAATTGCAAATAATAATGTGCATATGAAGCATGTGTTTTGGAATATATGATGGCATTGCATTGTTAAATGAAACATGTCATTTATTAAATGAATGATCTATTATAATTTTTTTTTTAGTTGAGACAACATGTACATACTTATATAGATTATGTGTATGATTATTATGCTAAATCATTCAAGAACAATGGGATTGTATGTGAAAAATTTACATGATTTAAAGTAAGCTTTAAAGCACGTTTCGAGTATTGTAAAGTATTACTCACAAGGTTTGCATGATATGACATATATAAACAAAATTATGCATAAACATGAATATATATATGTATGTTACCTATAAGTATATAATGATGAATGAGTAAAGCATGGAATGAAAATGCTTATTCATGAATATGATATAGTGTTATAGAAGTCATTCATACACATGTATATGATTATGATTACCCTACTCATTGTTTCAAATAGATTTATTTAATTATGTATATATAGGCATGATTGAAAAGAGATAGCATGCCTTGAGCTGATTTCAAGTAGAGAATAGCAATACTTAATAGTGTATGTGATCACATGTTTAAAGAAAGTATTACATGAACATGGATATGATTTACCTTAGACATCATTACACATAAGTTTTCATTTACACATATGAATGTGATTGAATAAAGTAAAGCAAAGTATGAAGATAGAGTAAAGAGATATATTTGCTTGCTAATAGAGTTCAATTGCAGATAGATAGGCACCTATAGGGATATTGCAGCTGCCACTATATTGACCCTTTTGGGTTCACTTTTTGTCCTTCGGGACCACTATATTGGCCCATTTGGGTGCACTTCAAAATTAAAAGTTTTTGCGACCCTATTTGGATTTAAAAGTTAGCGTTGATTTGAACAACACCGTTTGGGTTGTAGCCAACCCTATTTGGGTTTGCTTGACTTGTCCAAGTTATCTATTTGATGCCATTTTGCTCTAATATTTTGTTCGACCCTATTTGGATCCAAGTTATTTGTTTGACCTCGTTTGGGTCCTTTGTTCATAATTAGGGACCATTGTATTGACCGGTTAGATCTTCTATTTTGATATCTTTGGATATCCATTGTTTGATACCCTCGATTATCCACTATTTTTGTCATCCACTTTTAGAACTTAAGTAGTCTAAATTGAAGTATGAATAGATTACAATTATTACGATATGATGGTTAAATATAGTACATGGAATACATGATACATATATAAGTCTACATTATAAATAAAGTATGTGGAAAATTAGAATCACTTAGTCATGTTGGACCAAGAAGTCATGCATATTAACTTACTTGACATTAGTGCATTATCAATTATTCAATTAGTTAATGTTCTTATAAGATTATATATGTATATGTTACTTTCATAAACAACAATGTATAGCCTATGGAAGAGTTTGAATGTGGAGTGAACGAGTATTATGTTATTATATGTATTAAAATCCCTATGATGGCTTCAATATGTTTTCTATACTTGGAATGCATGATATATGAAATCATACTTATACAATGTGTTGTTTTGTTAAAGTATCTATAAGCAAAGGTATGACCCACTACATGATAATAATGAGTGAATTATAAACTCAACACTAGTGAATTTGATTTATGTGAAGATATAAATGCAAAAGTAATATTGAATTGCTTTAAAATGTTTTGAATAATAGTTAAGGTAAAGACATATTGTTTTAATAGTGATAACTAGTATTCCAAATGAATGAGAATACTTTTTATGCATGGATATTGTTATTTGCGTTGAATAAATAAATGAATAGAATACTTGCATTTAATTGTTATGGTTTCAAAATAAAGTTAAAAATATTATAGCGCTAATATAGCAATGGTAGATGGTTGTCAATATTGTTTATAATGATTATTTTATATGCTTAAAAATGGGTATGTACATGTGTTGCATCTTGATAACCTTTAACAGAGGTTGTCCTTGTAAGGCCCCTAACATGACCCTAATTTAATTTTGGGGATAAATTAGCATGCTATTATGTTAATTGCATGAAAATAAAATATAAGAATATGGTTTAATAGTAATTGAGGATGTAATTGAAGTAAATAGGTGTTAATTTGTAATTGTAGCATTTTGGTGGCCAATTGTGAATAAAAGCATTTAATTCAAGGTTAATTTGGAAGATTGAATTAATTGATAGGTTGAATTAAGAAAAAGAGTTAGTGGAGGGGTCATATTATAGCATGCATAAAGGTTTGTCGCATTTGTTTGACATGCATTTTTTCAAGGGACTAAAGAGGGGATTGATAAGTTGGTATAAAAGGCTTGAGTTAGTGGAATTTGTAGGTGTCAAGTATTTGTGTGATATCGGCAGTGAAGAGTGAAAAACCAGAAAATATATCATCTTTTTCTTCCTTCTTATTTCCATTGTTTTATCTCAAACAAATTGAGGATGATGTTTGTTGTTTAAGCAAGAGTAAAATGCAGTAATTTAAGGTAATCAAACTCTTAATTTAACCCTCCATCATCTTCATCTTCTTCTTCTTTTCAAGTTAACTTAGAACAATGTAATTGCTGGAAATTTAAATGATGACGGTGATGGTATTTCTGAAGGAGAAGAGGAAGGAAGAAGAAACAAAGGAAAAGGAATTGATAGAGGTTGAAGACTTTGGGTTTATCGGTTAAGGTATGGGAATTTAGGTTGTTCATAATGCATGTGAAATTGATTGCTGGAACTGGGTATTATTTACAGAATTCAAGTTACGATTTTTCTGGATTTTATCGAGGTGAGTGTGAAGAAGACTGCCTTGCCGAGTCATGAATGTCTTCACGAGTCGTGAACCTTTGTCCGACTCATGAAGCTCTTCACGAGTCGTGAAGTATAGCTTTTCTTCTCCACACGTGAAACTCTTCACGAGTCGTGAAGTATATGCCTTTCTTCTCCACTCGTGAACTCCTTCACGAGTCGTGAGATTTGCCCTATTTGCTTCACTCGTGAAGCTCTTCATGAGTTGAACACTCCTTCACGACTGAATGACCTGTCTGGAATGTTTTGCTCATAAGTTGAGCTATAGAACAGAAAATTGAGTGATTCTTTTTGCATTGAAAATTAGACTTCCATACCTATATTTCATATGAGAAACCTAAGTTTAAATCTGTCTCTAAGTACATGTAATCTAGGGTTGAATCCAGACTTGTTTTCTAGACTGTTCAAGGTAACAGAAATTACAATATTATACAGATTGTTGCTATACTTGATAATATGATTTTAAATTGATTGAGACAGATAGTTGCTTATGTGATAGTAAAGTTAATTGAATAAGGCATGTAATATGACTATCAATGAAGGATTTATATGAATACAGATGCATTCAATTGTGTATATGAATAAAGACTAGTGATGAAATATCTAACCTATACATGTGATTAGTCTTGTGCATGATAGTCATAGCCAAATTGATATATATACACATGTAAATCCTATGACAGGAAAGTGCACATATTGACATGTACCTATGCTATAAAATAGGGATTATAATAGTATGACCTTGGCATGTGTATGTGCCCATATGAAAACATGTTGATATGTTGTATAGCACACGACTTGAATGATGATAAAAGTATATATATCTGTTGGAAACATGCTCATAAGAATAAATCAACTATATGCGAATGTACTCACAGGTATGTACATTTATGATTATGTATATGAGTATATGAGCATGTAATTGCCTTATGAGATAGAAGATGAATTAGCATGACTTTAAACATGTGAAATGCTTAATGAGAGCATGATCAAGTATATGATATGATGATTATATGTCATGCCTATATGCTATGATGCAAATTGTATAGTCATACAGATTTGAATAAGCTAGATGTATAACTTGGCATATGAAATGTGCATATATCTGATTATGCACCAGAGAATTCATAGTTTTATAAGACTATGTATATGTGCACAACAATATACTATGAATACAGTATTGATATGTGAATTGAACACGAATATAGTTCTGCCTGCGATAGAGTTTTAGATGTGGATAGGTAGGCGCCTATAGGGAAATTGCAGCTGCCATAGTTGGCCCGATTGGGTCCATAGTATATATGATCCCGTTTGGATCATGATCAACCCCGTTTGGGTTGAAAGGCTACCCCGTTTGGGTATGCTTGACCGGTCCATAGTATAGTTTGGCCCCGTTTGGGTCTATAGATTTGATATCTTCGGATATCCTTCGTTGATATCGATGTGTATCCATAGTTCCCGTTATCCACCGATAAGCTAAGGCAGGCTAAACGTTATTCATAGTAATGATTAAGAAATTAAATAGTTAAAGTGATTTGACTAAAGATTGATATTGTGGATCATAATGTTGTTTTACCACAGGAATTATGTTTTATTTGAATATGTTTACATGGGAAATTGCTGTCTATAAGAATTATGAATATGAGCATAATTGTTACTCTTCTGGGTACAATGATTAGGAACATGGAAGAATATGTTATGCTTTAAAGTATTTGGTATTAAAGACATGATATGTTGCATATTTTATTAATTGTATACAATGTATATGTATGTTTGATGACCTGTGTGTGTGGTCATCCATCTGTAGATATTCCCCACTAAGCTTTATAGCTTAGCACGAGTTATTTTATCCGTGTAGGTTCAAATAGCGAGACTTTTGTTGAGGGACGTTCTCTGCATCAGGAAGGGCCAACCATCGACTTATAACTTTGATGTAGGATATTTTGTAATACAATTATCATATGTTTTGTATTAAGGCCAGTTATTTTATGTTATGTTTAAAACCTATGCGGAATATTGTAACTCACTAGTAGTAAAGCTAAGATAGAATATGAGTGCATGTGATTTACATAAAGTAATATTCATATAGTCTAGTATGCATGTTAATAGGTATGAAATGGAAAACAGGAATAGACTTGTAGCACACATATAGGCATATGAAACCATGTGGCATGTTTAATGGCTAAATGATGATTAAATGAATATGTAGCATAAGTATGATTAATAGTATTCATGATACATGTATAATGGGGTATTGGCATAGGGGGTGTTACAATTTGTGGTATCAGAGCCCTAGGTTTAGCCTTTTCTGGGTAAAAATGAACCTAGGATTCTATAGTATGATATAGTGTTTTGTTGGCCTGATGCAGAAGTCCCTGTTTTTCTTATAGATTAAGTGTGGAGAGCTCTAGAGATGCATTTGAGGAATCGGCTGAAAGTAACAGGCCGGTTAGAACTAATCCTTCCAATATTGGAACTTCATCCTCCAATCCAAATGAGGTCCCAACAGCCGTCCCCACAGAAGCATTGTTAAAAATATCACAGGATATGGCTCAAGTTCTTCAAAGAATGACAGCACCCAAAGCTCCAATTTCTGAAATTAGAAAGCATGGTGCTGAAGAATTTTTAGGCACTAATCTGGAACAGTCTGAAGAAGCTGAATTTTGGCTGGAAAGGCTAGAGAGAATTTTTGATGAAATTGGTTGTCCAGTGAGTCATAAAGCATCTTATGTTGTGTCTCTATTACAGGGTGCAGCTTATGGCTGGTGGAAGTTGGTATTGAAGCAACCTCAGTTACCAGATCCCTTTATATGGGAATTTTTCACAGCTGAATTCAAGAAAAAGTATGTTACTGAGGAGTATAAGCAAGAGAAGTTAAAGCAATTCCTCCACTTGAAACAGAGAGTTATGTCTGTGGCTAAGTATGAGAAAGAATTCAGTCACCTGTGCAAATATGCTTTTGATGAGATGTTAACTGATGCTTTTAAATGTAGACAGTTTGAAGATGGATTGAATGATCGTATCCGAGAAAAGTTGATTGGGTCTACATCTTTGCAAGTGGTTAACTTCACTCAACTGGTTACGGCAGCCTTGCGAGTTGAAAAGAATGAAATGGCAAAAAGGGAGAGAGAATAGAGAATAAGTGGGTCCAAGGGTGGATCTTTCGTAGGAAAGAGAGCTAGAGGAGCATAAGGAAATCAGCCAGCTGAGTCTAGCTATAGTTCTGCAAAAAGGGACATGAGACAAGAATCTTGTGCAATGTCTAAACAGGGAAAACAAGCTTCAGGGAATCAGAGTGGGGGGCAACCTCCAGTGTGTCCCCATTGTTCTAGAAAAAATTGGGGTAGTTGCAGGAAATTGTCTGGGGCATGTTTCAAATGTGGTGGTACCGATCACTTCATGGCTAGTTGTCCATCGAAGAGGGAATAGGATGTGGGACAGCAGGACAGTAGAGAAACTTTTAAAGCACCATCTTCAGGTAGAGGCAGGGGAAGAGGACATGGGGGATCGAGTTATCAGGGATCCCAGTCCAGGAACATTTCTGAATCAGTTGACAGGCCCATAGCTCCAGTTGTTCCTATTCGGGCTTATGCAATGAAAGCTAGAGAGGATCAGAGTGCTCCAGAAGTCATAGCTGGTACATTCTCTCTTTTTGATTCTGATATGCATGCACTTATTGATCCTGGTTCCACTCATTCTTATTTTTGCCCTGGGGATATGGGTAGAAATGAGTTTACTGTTCATGAACTAGAATATGATATTTATGTAACCAACCCTTTGGGTCACAGTTTTGTTGTTAATAGAGTGCATAAACAGTGTCCTATTGTAATTCAAGGGAAAGAATTCCTTGTTGATCTTATTGAGTTACCATTCCGGGAGTTTGATATTATACTTGGTATGGATTGGCTGTCTAGACATCATGCAGTGATTGATTGTGAAGCTAAAACTGTAACTCTCATTGGTACTGATGGTGAAGAAACTTTAGTACAGGGCATTCGATCTAAACCCATAGCTAATGTAATATCAGCTATGCAAGCTAAGCGATTTTTGAGAAAAGGCTGTGAAGCTTTCTTAGCACTTGTGCTTGATTCAAGAATAGAAAATGTGAATCTTCAAGAGATTTCAATGGTGAAAGAGTTTCCTGATGTGTTCCCTGAAGACTTACCTAGTCTTCCACCTGAAAGGGAAGTTGAATTGTCTATAGACATTCTACCTGGTATAGCTCCTATTTCGAAGGCACCATATAGGATGGCTCCTTTAGAATTGAAAGAACTAAAAGCTCAGCTACAGGAGTTGCTTGACAAAGGCTTCATTAGGCCTAGTACATCACCTTGGGGTGCATCGGTTTTATTTGTGAAGAAAAAGGATGGGTCTATGAGGATGTGCATAGACTACAAACAGTTAAACAGGGTAACAATCAAAAATAAGTATCCTTTACCAAGAATTGAAGATTTATTCGATCAGTTGAAGGGTGCTGGAGTGTTTTCCAAGATTGATTTACGCTCAGGTTATTACCAACTTCGGGTTAAGGATGTAGATGTTTCCAAAACAGCCTTTAGAACCCGATATGGGCATTATGAGTTTCTGGTGATGCCTTTTGGGTTAATAAATGCACCGACTGCATTTATGGATCTTATGAATAGGGTGTTTAGACCCTACCTGGATCAGTTTGTTGTTGTGTTCATAGATGACATTTTGGTGTATTCGAGGAATGAAACGGAACATGCTGAGCATTTGAGAATTGTTTTATAGATTCTGAGGGAGAATCAGCTGTATGCTAAGCTGAGCAAATGTGATTTTTGGCTTAAGGAAATTTCTTTTCTTGGTCATGTAGTATCTTCTGAAGGCATCAGGGTGGATCCAGCTAAAATAGAGGCTATAGTGAATTGGAAGCCACCTCGAAATGTGACAGAAGTAAGAAGTTTTCTGGGCTTAGCAGGTTATTACCGTCGCTTTGTGAAAAGCTTTTCAGTTATAGCCACACCACTCACTAAACTTCTGAGAAAGGGTATAAAGTTTGAGTGGACTGACCGATGTCAAGCAAGTTTTGATCAGTTGAAGAAATTTCTGATAGGGGCTCCAATTTTGACACAGCTAGTTACAGGAAAGGAGTATGCAATGTATAGTGATGCTTATAGAGTTGGCTTGGGTTGTGTGTTAATGTAAGATGGCAAAGTAATTGCCTATGCATCTAGACAGTTGAAGCCACATGAACAAAACTATCCAACCTATGACCTAGAGTTAGCAGCAGTAGTGTTTGCCTTGAAAATTTGGCGACATTATTTGTATGGGGAAAAGTGCAGAATCTATACAGATCACAAGAGTCTCAAATATTTGCTCACTCAAAAGGAACTTAACTTGAGACAGCAAAGATGGTTAGAACTGTTTAAAGATTATGATTGTATAGTGGATTACCATCCAGGCAAAGCTAATGTTGTAGCTGATGCCTTGAGCCGTAAGATGATGGCTGCTATGATTGCACATCGCTGTAGATGGAAATTGCTTACGACGGCGCTTTAATAGCACAGTTGAAAGCTAGACCTTGTTTGAGGCAAACAATGATTGATGCACAGAAACATGATGAAAAGTTGCAACAGATTTTGAAGTCTTTACATGAAGGGACCCAGTCTGAGTACTCAGTGAAAGAAGATGGGGGTATGTATTATCAGAATCGATTGTATGTTCCTGATGACAAAGAATTAAAGAGAACAGTATTGAAAGAGGCTCACAATACAGTATTTACTATGCACCCTGGTGGGAACAAGATGTACCAGGATTTGAAACAAAGTTATTGGTGGCCTGGCATGAAGAAAGGTGTGGTAGCCTATGTTTCCAAATGTTTGACTTGTCAGCAGGTAAAAGCAGAGCACCAGCTACCCTCTGGTTTGTTGAACCCCATTCCAATTCCACAATGGAAATGGGAGGATATCACTATGGATTTTGTAACATGATTGCCCTTTACACAGAAAAAGAATGATGCTGTTTGGGTTATAGTTGACAAGCTGACTAAATCAGCTCATTTCATACCAGTTCGGATGGACTACCCTATGGATAAGTTGGCAGAACTTTATGTAAATGAGATTGTTAGACTACATGGTATTTCGGTGTCAATAATCTCTGATCAAGATCCGAGATTCACATCAAGATTTTGCCAGAGTTTGCAACAAGCTTTGGGAACTCAGCTTCGTTACAGTACAGCATTCCACCCTCAGACGGATGGGCAATCTGAACGGGTTATTCAAATTCTAGAGGATATGATGAGAGGATGTGTTTTGGAGTTTTCAGGGAGTTAGGATAGGTATCTACCATTAATGGAGTTCGCCTACAATAACAGTTATCAAAGGAGCATCGAGATGGCACCATATGAGGCCTTGTATGGCCGAAAATGTAGAACTCCTGTTTACTGGACTGAATTGTCTGAGCGCAAAGTTATTGGTCCTGATATTGTCAAGGACACAGAAGAAAAGGTGCAAGTTATCAGGCAGAGATTGAAGGAAGCTAGTGATAGACAGAAGTCTTATGCTGATTTGAAGAGAAGAGATATTGAATATCAAGTGGGTGACAAAGTGTTTCTGAAAGTGTCCCCTTGGAGAAAAGTATTGAGATTTGGGAAAAAGGGTAAGCTAAGTCCGAGGTTTATAGGCCCATATGAAATTCTTCAAAGAGTTGGGCCAGTGGCATATAGATTGGCTCTCCCTATGGAACTAGCCAAACTTCATGATGTGTTTCATGTTTCTATGCTTCGAAGGTATCGATCAGATGAATCCTATGTGATACCAGTTCAAGATGTGCAAGTACAGCCAGATTTCACTTATGATGAAGAACCTATAGCAATTCTGGCTAGAGAAGTTAGACAGCTTAGAAATAAGTAAATTCCACTTGTTAAAGTACTCTGGCAACATCATGATATACAAGAAGTTACTTGGGAGCCAGAAGCAGCTATGAAGGAACAACATCGTCACTTATTCCAAACAGGTATGAATTTCGGGGACGAAATTCTTAAGGGGGAGAGAATTGTAAGGCCCCTAAAATGACCCTAATTTAATTTTGGGGATAAATTAGCATGCTATTATGTTAATTGCATGAAAATAAAATATAAGAATATGGTTTAATAGTAATTGAGGATGTAATTGAAGTAAATAGGTGTTAATTTGTAATTGTGGCATTTTGGTGGCCAATTGTGAATAAAAGCATTTAATTCAAGGTTAATTTGGAAGATTGAATTAATTGATAGGTTGAATTAAGAAAAAGAGTTAGTGGAGGGGTCATATTATAGCATGCATAAAGGTTTGTGCCATTTGCTTGACATGCAATTTTTCAAGGGACTAAAGAGGGGATTGATAAGTTGGTATAAAAGGCTTGAGTTAGTGGAATTTGTAGGTGTCAAGTATTTGTGTGATATCGGCAGTGAAGAGTAAAAAACCAGAAAATTGATCATCTTCTTCTTCCTTCTTATTTCCATTGTTTTATCTCAAACAAATTGAGGATGATGTTTGTTGTTTAAGCAAGAATAAAATGCAGTAAATTAAGGTAATCAAACTCTTAATTTAACCCTCCATCATCTTCATCTTCTTCTTCTTTTCAAGTTAACTTAGAACAATGTAATTGCTAGAAATTTAAATGATGATGGTGATGGTATTTGTGAAGGAGAAGAGGAAGGAAGAAGAAACAAAGGAAAAGGAATTGATAGAGGTTGAAGACTTTGGGTTTATCGGTTAAGGTATGGGAATTTAGGTTGTTCATAATGCATGTGAAATTGATTGCTGGAACTGGGTATGATTTACAGAATTCAAGTTACGTTTTTTCTGGATTTTATCGAGGTGAGGTTGAAGAAGACTGCCTTGCCGAGTCGTGAATGTCTTCACGAGTCGTGAACCTTTGTCCGACTCGTAAAGCTCTTCACGAGTCGTGAAGTACAGCTTTTCTTCTCCACACGTGAAACTCTTCACGAGTCGTGAAGTATATGCCTTTCTTCTCCACTCGTGAACTCCTTCACGAGTCATGAGATTTGCCCTATTTGCTTCACTCGTGAAGCTCTTCACGAGTTGAACACTCCTTCACGGCTGAATGACCTGTCTGGAATGTTTTGCTCATAAGTTGGGCTATAGAACAGCAAATTGAGTGATTCTTTTTGCATTAAAAAATAGACTCCCATACCTATATTTAATATGAAGAAACCTAAGTTTAAATCTGTCTCTAAGTACATGTAATCTAGGGTTGAATCCAGACTTGTTTTCTAGACTGTTCCAGGTAACATAAATTACAATATTATGCAGATTGTTGCTATACTTGATAATATGATTTTAAATTGATTGAGACAGATAGTTGCTTATGTGATAGTAAAGTTAATTGAATAAGGCATGTAATATGACTATCAATGAAGGATTTATATGAATACAGATGCATTCAATTGTGTATATGAATAAAGACTAGTGATGAAATATCTAACCTATACATGTGATTAGTCTTGTGCATGATAGTCATATGCCAAATTGATATATATACACATGTAAATCCTATAATAGGAAAGTGCACATATTGACATGTACCTATGCTATAAAATAGGGATTATAATAGTATGACCTTGGCATGTGTATGTGCCCATATGAAAACATGTTGATATGTTGTATAGCACATGACTTGAATGATGATAAAAGTATATATATGTGTTGGAAACATGCGCATAAGAATAAATCAACTATATGTGAATGTACTCACAGGTATGTACATTTATGATTATGTATATGAGTATATGAGCATGTAATTGCCTTATGAGATAGAAGATGAATTAGCATGACTTTAAACATGTGAAATGCTTAATGAGAGCATGATCAAGTATATGATATGATGATTATATGTCATGCCTATATGCTATGATGCAAATTGTATAGTCATACAGATTTGAATAAGCTAGATGTATAACTTGGCATATGAAATGTGCATATATCTGATTATGCACCAGAGAATTCATAGTTTTATAAGACTATGTATATGTGCACAATAATATACTATGAATACAGTATTGATATGTGAATTGAACACGAATATAGTTCTGCCTGCGATAGAGTTTTAGATGTGGATAGATAGGCGCCTATAGGGAAATTGCAGCTACCATAGTTGGCACGATTGGGTCCATAGTATATATGATCCCGTTTGGATCATGATCAGCCCCGTTTGGATTGAAAGGCTACCCCATTTGGGTATGCTTGACCGGTCCATAGTATAGTTTGGCCCCGTTGGGGTCTATAGATTTGATATCTTCGGATGTCCTTTGTTGATACCGATGTGTATCCATAGTTCCCGTTATCCACCGATAAGCTAAGGCAGGCTAAACGTTATTCATAGTAATGATTAAGAAATTAAATAGTTAAAGTGATTTGACTAAAGATTGATATTGTGGATCATAATGTTGTTTTACCACAGGAATTATGTTTTATTTGAATATGTTTACATGGGAAATTGCTGTCTATAAGAATTATGAATATGAGCATAATTGTTACTCTTCTGGGTACAATGATTAGGAACATGGAAGAATATGTTATGCTTTAAAGTATTTGGTATTAAAGACATGATATGTTGCATATTTTATTAATTGTATACAATGTATATGTATGTTTGATGACCTGTGTGTGTGGTCATCCATCTGTAGATATTCCCCACTAAGCTTTATAGCTTAGCACGGGTTATTTTATCCGTGTAGGTTCAAATAGCGAGACTTTTGTTGAGGGACGTTCTCTGCATCAGGAAGGGCCAACCATCGACTTATAACTTTGATGTAGGATATTTTGTAATACAATTATCATATGTTTTGTATTAAGGCCAGTTATTTTATGTTATGTTTAAAACCTATGCAGAATATTGTAACTCACTAGTAGTAAAGCTAAGACAGAATATGAGTGCATGTGATTTACATAAAGTAATATTCATATAGTCTAGTATGCATGTTAATAGGTATGAAATGGAAAACAGGAATAGACTTGTAGCACACTTATAGGCATATGAAACCATGTGGCATGTTTAATAGCTAAATGATGATTAAATGAATATGTAGCATAAGCATGATTAATAGTATTCATGATACATGTATAATGGGGTATTTGCATAGGGGGTGCTACAAAATAAAAACCTTAAAAGAAAAATTCTTATATGATATTTTCTTGGTTTTTCTTTTAGTTGAAGGAGGGATGTTCTCCTTGTTGTCATTTTCACTTAGATTAAGAACAACCATTGAAAATTATTAGATTGATGGTGAAATTGGAGGAGGAAGAATAGGATAAAGTATTCTTATATTAGAACTTAATTGATTTACACATAATAGTAAACTCAAAATTGTGCAACAATTTTAAGAATTGTATTTTTTATATTTTATTATATTGATCAAACCAAATAACTGTATGCATGTTGCTACTAGGCTCTCATGTGCATGTATAGATTACTCTTTATTCTATGTTTTAGTTGTAATTGTGAAATTTTTTCCCCTTATTGTGGAATGAACTGTGGTATTTTGATGATTATTTCTTATTGCTTGTTATACAGGAAATGACTCTGGGTAGAAAGCCTACATTTCTTGAAGTTTTTATGCACACTCACACAAAAAAGCATGATGGTCAGACATTCGTCAATACCCGTTGCAGACAACTCAATGTATGTTAAATTTATAAATCAATATTAATAATTTTATAAAAATATAGCTAATTAATTTTAATTATTGTAATGATAGGAGCAAATACAAGAGACTCTCATTTAACAGTGGCAGAGCTCTGAAAGTGATGATGAGAGTCAGATTTTTCTTGAAGTAGTTGGTGGTAAGAATAACCATGGAAGGATTTTTGGTTTAGGTTCAATTGCAAACACTTCACATTCGAATTCCTCTACATTATCTATAGCTGCTTGTAGTAAGCGATGCGAATCTTCTAAGAAAGTCGTTCAGCTAGAGACTACACTCACCATGTTGATGGATATTGTAACCCAACTAAAGAATCGAGTAGAAGATTTGGAAACCAAGGGTGCTCAACAGTCAAATCGTTCTCCTTTACCGCCACCAACTACATAGCTTAGACTTTTATTTTTAGATTGTTATTGATACTGATTTTATGCTATTTTTGTTGGTTTTTATGGATTTTTACTTTACAGTAATATAATATATTTTTAGGATTTTAATTTTTGTGCATTACAATTTTAATTTAATATTATCAATAACAATATTTTCTTTTTAACTTCAAAATGAATTTGAATTATATTTATTTATAAATAAATAATTTGATTTAACTAAAATATTATGCGAAGCTAACAAAACTAGCATAATTTTACAATTTATTATGTTATAAATAGCAACCAAAGAGAAATTCTGTTGCTATTTTTAGCAACGAAATTATAATTTGGTTGTTATTTTTAGCAACAAAATTATAATTTGATTGCTAAATTTAGCAACCGAATTAATATTCCATTGGTAAATATAGCAACGGAATATGAATTTGGTTGGTAATGTTGACCAATTAACCGAAATGTATATTGGTTAGATATAGCAACAGAATTTAGACTTCGTTGCTAATAAAAATTAGCAATCGAAAATAGCAACGAAAATTCGATTTCTATTTTTAGCAACTGAATATATTTCTGTTGCTAAATTAGCAACGAAAAAATTTTGGTTGGTATTTTTAGCAACCAAACACATTTCCGTTGCTAAATTACCAATGGAAAAAAATTCGGTTGCTAAAAATACCAACTGCAGAAATTGCAATCAAATTTTCCGTTGCTATTTTCGGTTGCTAATTTTGATTACCAACGAAAATACACCAAATTCGGTTGCTATTTCCAAATTTTCTTGTAGTGAGGAAGCATGTAATTTAGGGAGTATTCAAAATAAAATAAAATATAATAATAATAATAATAATAATAATAATAATAATAATAATAATAATAATAATAATAATATATGTACACATATATATGATCAAATGAATTAATGGGTTGTAAAGTAGTTTATGGACCTTAAAAGTGTTTTACTTATGTAAAATAAGGTAAAATAATAATATAAGAGAAAAAGAAATAATAAAAATAATAAGAAAAAAATTAAAATCTAGAAAAGGGTGACAAACGGGACTTAAGTGGTGCTTGTCGCTCGCTCCTGATAAACACCCTACCCGTCTGTCATGTTGAAATTTTAAAAAATTCCCCTTTTATTCTTCTTCTTCTTCTTCTTCTTATTATTATTATTATTATTATTATTATTATTATTATTATTATTATTATTATTATTTCTCTCTCTTCCAATAAAACAACCATTAATGCAGCTTTTGAGTTCTTCTTCTAGATTTTGTTGATTTTTCTCCTCTGTTTCTCGATGGTTTAGCGATTTGTTTACGCTGACATTTATCGTGGATTAGTGCACACTTTGGGATTGTGTTAATTTTAATTTTCTTCCAATTTTTATAGTATTTGATTTTGGAATTACATGATAGTTTTTTTAAATTAATCTTTTTTATTTCTTTTTTTCATTGCATTATTTATTTTTTGGGTAAATATTACTTGATTGGTTAGAATTTTTGTGTAATTGCTCTTATGCTTTTGTGAATTTTGTTTGGGTAGTCTATTTTGCATGCCTTCTTTAATTCCCTTGCATTATTATTTGTAGTCCAAATTAGCAAAAACATAATAACCCGACAAACAAAAAATAAAAAAAAGGAGAAAAAGAAAAAAAACCAAGCAGAATGCATGTTTGTTCTAATAGTCAAATAAAAATGGAAGTACACTTGAATTTTTTTCAATTTGGGTTACCTTGTTATTTTAGGTTTGATATAGTTATTTTTAAACTGAGTAACTTTTTAGGTATATTAATTTAAGACTATTGATTTTATCTAAAAAATGTGCCTTTTTGATAGATTGTAAAATGAATAAAGAATAGAAAATGAAATAAGCTTGTTAGCTTTGCCTTTAAGACACAATAAGATTATTTTAAAATGAATTTCCTAATGGCTTTCTGGCCTGCGCTATTGGATTTTAAATATGTTCTAATATAGAAGGCAAACACATTTCTAGCCAAAATGCTGTCAAAATTTTGTTAGATTTTTTTTTTGTAAATAGTCATAATTTTTAACTTCAATTGTCGTGCATGCTTGCTAGACACCCATTGATGGGTCTAGGATCTTGTAATATATCATTTGGTGCTCAATGCACATTTTTGTGTAAGGTGGCTAGCATCGATTTAAGCTAGTAGCTATCCAAATTTTAATTGAATTCCCATAATTCGACTAACATGATTACTTGCACTGCAGGTTATTTCTAATAAGATTGAATTTTGATCATTTTTCGCAGATGGGCTCCATGATGTGAGGCATGTGCTATGCCAGCCCCATTAACTCTGGCTAGATGTCTAAGTAGAAGGCAGATGAATATTAGGCCCTAGCTAGGATTCTGTACAAAGCTAGTAGGTTTATTTCCTGCCAGTTTCTAGAGGGCATAAGCTTATTAGGTGAGGTGGATGAGCTTTTGACCGCTATAGGATGGACCAATTTCTTTGCTCCATCATTCTTTATATACCTCAAGGTCACTAAAGATTCTTGTTCACTCTATAGTACCATGGATTTTAGAGATCAAATACAGTGAAGGGTCTCATAACCTTTAGGGTTTATGAGATCAGATACAATATTAACAAGCGTACATTCACATAGGCTATGGGATTAGTCTTGAAGGGGATGTTTTGGTTCTCGAGAGAGGAATATAGAGATAGAACTTAGTATAGATCAGACTCCTAGCATTTTATACCACTAGATATAGCCGAAAGCATGATGCTGGCTACTCACTTATACATAAACATTTAGGGATTGCTTGGCACATCTTATCTCGATCAGACTGGTAGCCTTAGGTTAGTCAATATGGTCGATATTTTCCATTTGTCGGCCATAAGCAAATACAGGAGAGTGGATATCAGTCACGAGATCATTTCCACATTGGTCAGATTAGCCACATAGCCAATCACATAGATTCATGTATGGGGAGTCATGACTCGTCTACTTCTACACTTAGGGGTAAATGAAAGGACTTTTAGATAGCTGATTAAAGTGGAGGTCTTTATAGACCTATCCATAGCTTGTATTATGAGGATGATTGAGTCAATTGTTGATGGGCAGGCCTGTTAGAGAGTATACCCTAGAGCCCATGTAAAAGGGATGAATTTCATATGTATGAATTTATATTCTTAATAAAGGCATTATTTATTTATTAATGTTATGTTTAATGAGTTTGTAAGACTTAAATTAATAAATGAAGTCCTTGATATTATAAACATAGTGCAAAGGCAATCATGATAGCGTTCATGATATGAGGTGTCTATTGGCCCAAATGGTCCAATAGACATAAAACTAGTTTGTGTATGAACATATTTTAGGGTTTTATTGTGTGGGTTTCGACCCATCCTTGTTTTAAGCCCGAAATTGATTTTTTAATTATACAATATGATTAATTAATTAAATAGTCAATTGATAATTAATTAATAATCAATTGGATAGATTATTAAGGCAAGAACACATGCATGCAAAAAGGTTTCCTAAAATGGAAGTTTCCAAAATGAAACAGTTTCCTAATTTGTTCACATTATTAAAATAATTCAAAAGCAAGTTTGAAGAGTTGAAAAAAAGTTAGTAATCCATTATATGTTTTATTTTATGGATTAGAAATGCATATAATGGTGTATGATTGGCATGATGGATATTTATGGACAAAAGCCCAATGTAATTGAGCATAATGCATGTTTCGGCCCAATGAGGACTTTCATGTCCTGGCCACTTGTTTTTGGTTTGTATTTATTTTTCAAATTGTAATATGTAATTAGATTACTGTAGATTAGAATTAGAAATTGAGATGGAGACCACTATCAAGGAGCAAGATGGGCCGGATGGAGATCCAACAAGTTTGAAGATAATGTAATTATTTTACTTGTTTAAATCATGCATACTACCTAGGTGTGACCTTTTGATTTCCCTTTTAGCTTGGGGAAATCAATGTAGTAAAGTCCATAACTATACCATATTTGTATGCTTATATTTATGAGATAGATATAGGATGCATACCAATGTATGCCAACCATGTATGATGAGACTTAATTAAATAAAATTCCTCATACTAATACTAAGGTATATAAGCCTTCCATTAATATAAAGAGAATCAGAGTTCTTTATAGTGTGGGTTGTTGACCACAGTCAATCTCACATTATATCGAATATGTTTGAATCTAATTAAATAGGTCATCTTAGCTAGCCCATTAGCTTGTTGACCACAGTCATGGCTAATGGTTCTAGAGGCAAGATTGGGGAATGCATATATGATATGCATGTAACAAGAGTTGATAACCTAATGATCCAATAGTTGTGTAGAGACACAATTGATATAGAGATACCTGCCTTTCAAGGGTATGGAGCTTGATTTGTTGACCATAGTCAAGGTCAAATTTCATATCAAGGGTTGGATATTGGCCCACTAAGAAAACCATCGGGTTTTCTCGGATTAAATGGTGAGGGCAATTAATTTGCAACAAAATAATGGGAGTAAATGGATTAATTAAAGACCTAATTAATGCATACATACATATGAACATAATCTCATATGTTTTCTTTTTCACATCTAGGTCATCATCATTAGCACAATAAACATTAATATATGATCAATCTTAGATAACAAGCTAGTTGGTAGCAACTATTTTGAATAGATCAGGCAAGTGAGAATTATTCTCAGAGCTGAAAAGATCCATTATGTCTTCGATAAAGATCCACCACCACTTCCATTAGATGATGCCATTAATGAGATCAAGGGCATTTATCAAAAATACATGGAGGATAGTGAAGGAGTAGCATGTCTGATGTTGGGTGCTATGTCCTCAAAGCTTCAGAAGCAACATGAGATGATGGATGCTAGAACCATCATTTTGCATTTAAAGGAGCTTTATTCTTCTCAGGCTAGAACTGAGCAATATGAGATTGCTCGAGCTCTATTTAGCTGCAAAATGGTAGAGGGAACTTCGGTTGCTACTCATGCATTGAAGATGTATGGGTATATTGAGCATTTGAGTAGACTTGGCTATGTAATGGATAATGATCTATACATAGATTTAATCTTGTCCTCCTTGGCTCCAAGTCATGCACCTTTCATGCTTAACTTTATCATGAACAAGATCCAAGTAACCATTCCTGAGTTAATTAACATGCTCAAAACAGCTGATGGATCCTTCAAGAAGGATTCAAAAAGTGTCATGGTTATCACTTCTGCTAAGGCAAGAAGCAAAAGAAGAAAAAGATAACCAAGGTACAGCCAAAGAATGGTGGGATCTCCAAGAAGAAGGTTGCTAAGAAAGAGAAACCTAAAGAAACTTGCTTCCATTGTGGTAAAAATGGTCATTGGAAGCGTAACTGCAAGGCATAATCTAGATTCTCTCAAGGAGAAGAAGCAAGCTGATGCTTCTATTTGAGGTATTCATATGATTGAAATTAATACTTATTCTATTGCTTTAAAACAATCTCGGGTATTAGATACTGGATGTGGATCTCATTTGTGTAATGATCTACACGGGCTTAGAAGCAGTAGAAGAGTTGGAAAGGCAGAAATATGTTTGTAGTCAGCTACTGGACAAAACATCTCTACAACAGTTGTGGGGACTTACCATTTGCCTCTTCCACGTGGATTAATATTGGAATTAAATAATTGTTATTATGTTCCAGCTTTATCCAAAAGTATTATTTCTTTCAGTTGTTTATTGAACGATTATGACATTTCTTTAAAGGACAAGTGTTGTTACATTTTTAAGAACAATATTTTTTATACAAAAGCTGTAATTGAGAATGGTATTTTTGTTTTTGATTTAATTAAAGAAGTGCATAATGTAGATACCAAGAGAATAAAACAAGATAATCTAAATACCTCATATTTATGGCATTGTTCGTTTAGGACATATAAATGAGAAACGCATGACCAAATTACACAAGTCAGGTGATTTGGGATAATTTCATTATGAATCATTTGATACATGTGAATCTTGTTTATCGGGAAAAATGATAAAAGATCCCTTTATTGCTAAACCGGAGAATGAGCTAAAATGGTTTTGGAATTAATACATTCAGATGTATGTGGTCCAATGATTACACATGCCAGAGGAGGTTACTCCTACTTCATTACTTTCATAGATGATTACTCCAGATTTGGATATATCTATCTAATGAAATATAAATCAGAAACATTAGAAAAGTTCAAAGAATTAAAAAATGAAGTACAGAAGCAACGTGGCAAGAGTATTAAAACACTTAGCTCAGATCGAGGTGGAGAATACTTAAGCCAAGAAATTCAAGATTATCTTAGAGATAATGGGATTTTATCTCAATGGACTCCACCATATACACCACAACATAATGGTGTATCTGAGAGGAGAAATCGAACACTATTAGATATGGTTCGATCCATGATGAGCCGAGTAGACTTGCCTAAGTCCTTTTAGGTATATGTACTAAAAACTGTTGTTTATGTGTTAAATAGAGTTCCCAGTAAATTGGTTGATGTTACTCCATACGAGATATGAAATAACAAGAAACCCACACTTTCTCATAAGAAAGTATGAGGTTGTCCTGCTTATGTGAAGAGGATAATGTCAGACAAACTAGATGTTAATTTTGACAAAATTTTATTTGTAGGTATCCAAAAGAAACATTTGGATATTATTTCTACCATCCCTTAGAACAAAAGGTGTTTGTTTCAAGGCATGTTGTCTTCTTGGAAAGAGAATTTCTCCTATGAGAGGATAGTGGGAGTAAAATTGAACTTGGTGAAGTTCAAGACCCACAAATAGAAGTAGATCAACTGATTGAACCCGAGACTGAATTTCATAATGATGAGATTACAGTTGAAAATGATTATACACAAAATCCTAGAAGATCTACTAGGATGTGTTATATCCATGTGAGATATGGATTTCACATTGATTTGGTTAGAGGCATAACTGTAGTAGAGGACAATGAGCCTACAAGCTATCAAGAAGTTTTGAACAGTTCAAAACTTGATTGCTTAAGGATATGCAATTTGAAATGGACTCCATTTATGAGAATAAAGTATGGACTTTAACTCAACCACTTGAAGGGATAAAACCCATAGGGTGCAAATAGGTCTTCAAAAAGAAGACCGATATGGAAGGTAATATAGTTACCTATAAAGGTCGCTTAGTAGCAAAAGGCTATCGTCAAAAAGAAGGTATTGACTATGATGAAACATTTTCTCCTGTAGCGATGCTTAAGTCTATAAGAATACTTTTAGCCATTACAGCTGATTATGATTATGATATTTGGCAAATGGATGTGAAGAAAACTTTCCTAAATGGAAATCTAACTGAGGATGTGCATATGACACAACCATAAGGGTTCACATCAAGAAATGGCGAAAAGGTATGCAAGCTTCAAAGATCCATTTATGGATTGAAGCAAGCCTCTAGGATTTGAAACATACGATTCAATGAGACAATCAAAGAGTTTGGCTTCTCACAGAATGAAGATGAACCTTGTGTATATAAAAGGGTCAGTGGAGAGTGTAATTGTCTTCCTGGTTCTATTTATGGATGACATATTGATCATGGAAAATGACATTTCTCTTCTCCAATCTATTAAAATATGGTTATCTAAGCAATTCTCCATGAAAGACCTTGAAGAAGCATCCTATATTCTGGGAATAAGATCTATATAGATAGATCCAATAGGTTGGTAGGTCTTTCTCAAAGTAAATATATAGATAAGGTATTGATAAGATTCAATATAGATCTCTCTAAGAAAGGGTTTATACCCATGGTGCATGGGAAACACCTTTCTAAGTCTATGTGTCCGCAAACATTAGAGGATAGAGAGAGCATGAATAGAATACCATATGCATCGGTAATTGGTTTTATCATGTATGCTATGTTATGTACACATCTAGATGTAGCATTTTCTTTAAGTGTCACAAGCAGGTTCGAATCCAATTTTAGAGAGGAACACTGGGCAGCTATCAAGAATATCCTTAAGTACTTTAAAAGGACTAAGGATATATTCTTGGTATATAGAGAGGGCAGTTTGGAACTAAGTGGGTATACAGATGCCAGCTTTTAATCTGACAAGGATGATTATAAATCACATCTAGTTATGTGTTAATAATAGGGGGAGGGATAGTTAGTTGGAAGAGTTCCAAACAAGAAACAACTACTGATTTCACGATAAAAGCTGAGTACATTACTGCTTATGAAGCAGCCAAAGAAGCAGTCTGGATCAAAAAGTTCATATCTGAACTAGGAGTGGTGCCTAGTATTGTTGATCCAATTCCTCTATATTGTGACAACAATGGAGCCATTGCACAAGCAAAGGAACCATGATCTCATCAACGATCCAAGCATGCTCTCAGACGCTACCATTTCATAAGGGAAATAGTAGCAAGAAATGATGTGAAAAAAGAAAGGCTCCTTACAGATGATAATGTGGCGGATCCCCTTACTAAAGCACTTTCCCAGATAAAGCACGATCACCATATAAATAGCCCGGGTCTGAGACATATGAGTGATTGGCTCTAGTGCAAGTGGGAGATTGTTAAAGAGTATACCCTAGAGTCTATGTAAAAGGGATGAATTTCATATATATGAATTTATATTCTTAACAAGAGGCATTATTCATTTTATTAATTCTATGTTTAAATATATGAGATTGTAAATTTTAAATTAATAAATGAAGTCCTTGATATTATAAACATAGTGCAAAGGCAATCATGAAAGTGTTCATGATATAAAGTGTCTATTGCATGCAAATGTGTTAATATCTAAATATCCCTAGTCATAGAATTAACAAGATAGGACATTGTTAATTTAGATAGACTAGCACATGTTATGCTTCTTGAATGGTTCAAGCAGTGGTTCTCATAACTGTGATTATAGAAGATAATCAAAGCTAACATGTGGCTGCTTGTTAGAAGAACAAGTTCATTAGAGACCTATAAAGAGAATCCTCACATGGATATTAAATTTATGTTAGTGAGGAATCTCGTCATAGCGGTTGTGCAAGTATCCTTAGACTTGAGATCACCAAAGTTATCTTAAGTAGCAAGTGGTATACTTTGACTCCATAACTGATTACTTCCAACTGAGGGTGAACATAGTTAAGAGGTTAGGTATATCATGACCTACTTGAAGAGAGTTGAGTGACTGACAAAGGATTCACCATCCCATATTTATTAAGGGAAGTTATCTCGCATGATTCTATAATTGCCTTGTTCAGAGAATCTCTAGCCAGAGTAATATGCCAAGATGGATAGAGATCCATGAAGGCATTTTGGGAACAATGGTTAAACTAATAGAACATACATAATTAGATTTATATGAGTTGACAGAAATCCATACTCAGAATCTAATTGAGATAAGAATGGTGAAAGGAGTAATTGCACGGTAACTATTCTATGGAAGGGTATAGTCAAACCACTTGACTTTCCTGACATTTGAGCAGTCATGATGCCTAGCTAGAGGCCAATCATGACTTGTATAATAATTTATCATAAATATCAACGGGGGTTGATAAAATGATTTAAAGGAGTTTAAATTATGTGAGTTTTGAATAGAACTCCAATTACATATTATATTGCCAATATGGACATGAACACAATAGGTCACATACATATAGAGAAAAGGATAAAATGGTAAAATGATAACGATAATAATATTTGATATTATTATGGGGATAGAGAAATAAATAAGAGAATAATTAACTTAAGAGTTTAATTAATTATGATAAAGTAAAATTGTTCGCAGAACTTTTTAGAACTGTTATATAAAATGGACCTAATTCAAATAATGTATTTTATAATTAATTATTATTGGACTATAAGTGTTATAGGGCTGATATAATAATTAATATATCCATTGGAGGAATTAAAGAGGCCCAAAGAAGTGAAGTTGATGTAGTAACCCTCTAGAGGAAAGGTTACACGCCAACTACAAATAGAAGGCCTTAGAGGTCTGATTTTTGGACCAAAATAAATTAAATATATTTCATAAGTGTTATGGAGCCTACATATTTAATTTTGTTGGATTTGGAATTCATTTTGGTAATTAAATCTAAGTATATGCATAAAGGACCTAGTTTGTGGATTTTGTGCATAGTCTTTTGTGAAAGGGCATAAATTGGATTTAATTGAGCCCAAATAAATTATTAATAATTCCAAAAGCCCAATTAATATTTCTCCAGCAATTTTAAAGAGCCCAATCCTATTATGAAGTTTGATTTTTAACCTAACTATAAAAGTCCAAGTGATAGGGTATTAGGGTTAAGTGTGAACAATTAAGAGAAAACATTTTCTCTCTTTTCGCTCAACCCTAGCCACCACTTCCCTTGCTAGCATCTAGGAAATTTCAGGCAGCCCTTGTTCTCTTCTTTAGTTGTTTCATTCAATCCTTATCTAGTGTGGATTACTCATTGGAGGTGTTTGATTTTAGACCTTGTGGTTTGCGACAATCCGGTGAGAAGAAAAATCAACTATTCAACAAAAATCAAAGGTGATTTTTCTTATTCCCATTAATATGTATATTGTAAATTCATGGCAAGATCATATCTATTGGTTAAAAAATTTTAAATTTCGCTTATGTAAGAGATGCATGTAACCGATAAATCCCAATAAGGCCAATACTGCAACACCCCAAATTTGCATCTCACATGCATGGTACATTTTAGAGCATAAACAATAACCCTATGAAAGTTTCCAGAGTAATTATAGTAGCATAGTATAGAAAAATTTAATAATGCATAAGTGTTAAACATGCTAAGTGTAGAGCAATTCGAGGATGGGTGACCTATGTGGAAGTTGTAGTTAACCATTAGGTGGGGTAACATGGGTTAAATGGAGTTCAATAGTACAATTTGAGTGGAAATTGAGTTTAAATATGATCCCAAAATAGACAATGAAGATTTTACTAGGTACTGTAGATTTTCAAAACTTATTCCAATCACATATACCCATTATAAATAACATAAATAAGCTATGGTAAGTGAAAAATAATTTTTTCGACAGTTTTGAAATTTTAAGTTTTTGACTGGCTGACTTTGCCTTTGGAGCTAGAAGTATATTGAAGAGATGTGGGAATGACCTAAAAAATTGAAAACATGCTTCTACATATGTTAGTGCATGTAGGGCAAAATTTTAGAGCTTTTTAGTAAGCAAAACATTGATTTTAGAAAAACTATGAAAAATTGAGGTTAAATTAATTAAGGGGTTAACTAGCATATTTAAATCATCTAAGAGCATAAATGTCATAATAAGTTAGGCCAATGTCAGGTAAAATTAGATATCAGGGAAGAATATGTGTAGGGATTAATATTTTGGTAATAAATGGCTTAAAAATAAGCCACTAGATCAAATAGTAAATGGAGGAATCTTGGCCCTAGATTTGGTGGACTTAAGGGTAGATAAGAGGGTCTAAAAGCATCTACAATTCTGCCAATAATTCTATAATTTTACTCGTTCTTCTTTGAGAAATATGAACCTACCCATTTTTTGCCATCAACTATTTTTCTTCTTGCTTTCTTCATTTTCTACCAAATCTTAAGCCTTAATTTCACTCAAATACACTAAAAGACATCCTCTTTAAGATAGAAATTTAATTAGAGCATAAAAATCTTGGAAAATTAGGATTTTTAGAGAGAGAAAGCTAACCTAATTAGGTAACATTTTGAGTTTTTGATAGAATTAGTTGGAATTTTTTTCATAGACTTATAGAACATGATTAGTATAGTTGATTAATAACTTTTATATGTTTATAATCATGACATAAACTCATCAAATGCTTCTACTTAATTTTAGTCTAAAGAAGAATTCCGACAAAAGGAGAAAGGCAAAGAGGAAGAAGGAAAGAAGAAGAAAAAATAGAGAAACTCTAAGCCATTTTGAGGTTAGTGGATATAAATTATATTTAATTTCATGTATTTCATTTAATTTAACCTAGAATTTACATAATGTAATTATATAAATGTGAGTAAAATTGTGAAATAAGTTAATATAACTTAATAAAATGAGGAATTATCACGATGTGAATGCAAATTAGTTAAGAAAACCACTTCAACGTCATACATCTTATGTTGGCCAAATTATGTACCTAAGTGTAATATGATAGAATTTGATGACTAATGGTGTATTTAGTTAGAATTAAATAATATATTATATAAAGAATGCAATAGAATTGATTAGAAAGAAAAATAACAAATGTTCGTAATTATGTACATGTGGATATAATGATGGAAGTAAAGTAAGTTAAGAAATTTGTTGTAAATTAGGTGTCTACTGCCATACGAATAATTAAAATGGATATGGAAACACATATAGAATACTTATAGTCAAAGCAGCTATGAAGATTGAAGTAATCCAAGCTTAGGAAGCTAGCAGACGGGCCTGATTCCAGCAAAAAAAGAGATCTCCAGGAGGGACATCTAATGGACCCAGTAAAAGACCTAGGAGCTTTGTAGCTCCCTTATAGGTTTCCATAGCTACTCTAGCACCCAATCAGAGAACCACAGCCTAAGTTGCTCCATGTATAGCATCCATTGCTAATATGCCGTGAGGCCCCAATAGATATGGTATGGCCATATGTAAACACTATAGATGCTATCATCCGAGTGAATGTTTGAGATTGACTTGAGATTATTTGAGATATGGGCTTAAGGAACACATGCAAAGAGATTGTCCATATGCCTAGACAAAGACTACTCCATCAGCCGCTCCTATCAACATACCTACCACTACATCACCTAAGGGTTATGGTAGAGTGGAGCTAGTGTGGCTGTTAGAGAGTATGCCCTAGAGCCCATGTAAAATGGATGTATTTCATATGTATGAATTCATATTCTTAATAAAAGGCATCATTCATTTATTAACACCTTATTTAAATACATTCTCTTTTCTCTCAGCCCTAGCCGCCACTCCCCTTGCTAGCATCTAGGGAATTTCGGCGGGCCCTTGTTCTATTTCTTTGTTGGTTCATTCAATCCTTCTCTAGTGTGGATTACTCATTGGAGGTGTTTGATTTTGGACACTGTGGTTTGCGACAACCTGATGAGAATGAAAATCAACTGTACAACAAAAATCAAATGTGATTTTTCTTATTCTCATTAATATGTATATTGTAAATTCATGGCAAGATCATATCTATTGGTTAAAAATTTTAAATTCTGCTTATGTATGAGATACATGTAACCGATAATCCCTAACGTGGGCTACATCCACCAGATGTAATGTACCAGTTCCTTCTGCTTATTTTGCTACAGATAAATGGCCATTTGCTCAAATTTATGTAGAGAGAGCAAGAGAAGACCAGGATGCCTCTGATATTATTGTAAGTAAATTTTCCTTATTTGATGTCCTATTTTATACATTAATAAATCTTAGGTCTACAAATTCATATTTGAGCACCAAGATTGCATAGAGAAAGGGTTTAGTTAAATCACACTTAGACCAGAATATATTAGTAAGTAACCCTTTGGGGTATAATGTAGTAGTGAACAAAGTATATAAAGACCGTACCATTCAAATACAACATACTAATTTTCTTGCAAATTTGATTGAGCTTATTTTCCATGAGTTTGATGTCATTTTGGGTATGGATTGGCTTCATAAGCATCAGGTGATAGTTGGTTGTCGAATGAAGAGAATCACCCTGAAAACTCCTATAGGGTATGAAATCATAGTTGTGGGTGAAAGTTCTAATTTATTATCAAATGTCATTTTAGCTATTACAGTACACAGATGCAATAGATTAGGATACAAGGCTTACTTAGCCTATGTAAAAAAAGTTAAGGTGGAAAAACCTAAAATCAATGATACTCATATTGTTCGAGACTTCCTTCATGTCTTCTCTGATGACTTCAAGGACTTTCATTAGAAAGGGAAGTTGAATTAACTATTGATGTGGTGCCTGACACTACTCCTATTTCTATGGCTCCTTGTCTTATGGCATTCATATAATTGAAGGAGTTAAAGATTCAAATACAAGTTATAATTAATTGATAAGGCTTTATCTGCCCTAGTGTATCACATTAGGGAGCACCATTACTGTTTTTGCAAAACAAGGATGGGACTCTACAATTGAGTATAGACTATAGGCAGTTGAATAAAGTCACTATAAAGAACAAGTATTTACTACCTAGATTTGATGATTTGTTTGATCAATTGAAGGGTGCAAGTATATTCTAAAAAAATTTATTTGAAATATAGCTATTATAAGCTTTGGGTTAACGAAGTAAATGTGCCAAAGACTGCATTTCATACTCGATCTAGGCATTATGAGTTTCTTTTCATGCCATTTGGCCTCACCAATCGACCAACAACATTTATGGACTTGATGAACTACATCTTTCTCCCATATTTAGATCAGTTCATGGTGGCATTCATTAATAACATTCTAGTGTATTCAAAAACTCCAGAGGAATATGATAAGCATTGAAGGATTATTTTATAAACATTGAGAGAAAATAGATGTATGCCAAATTCATCAAGTGTGAATTTTGGCTGAATGAAGATACCTTTCTAGGTGACATGGTATCAGTAGAAGGAATCAAGGTTGATCCAAAGAAGATTGAAGCCATCCTAGAATGGAAGCCAATTAAAAATTCAACTAAAGTTAGGATTTTCCTTGGATTGGCTTGCTACTATAGGCAATTTGTCAAGGAATTTTCCATTATAGTTTCTCCACTGACCTAGTTACTACAAAAGAATTCTAGGATCGAGTGATTGATAAAAGCCAAAAGAGCTTTAAAAAGCTAAAAAATTAGTTGATTGAAGCACCTATGCTTAGATAACCCACTATAGGTAGGCCTTATGTTATCTCTAGTGATTGTTCCATAAATGGATTAGGGTGTGTGCTCACGCAGAAAGGCAAAGTTGTAGCATATACTTCTAGGTAGCTTAAACCTCATGAGAGAAATTAACCTACCTATGATTTTGAGCTAGCAGCAATTGTATTTGCACTAAAGATTTGGAACCACTACTTGTACAGGGCTAAATGCTATATTTATATTGATCATAAGAGTTTGAAACACTTACCATCTCAGAAAGAACTCAATTTGAAGCATGGGCATTGGTTGGAGCTTATCAAAGACTACAATTGTTTGATTGATTACCATCCTAGCAAAGCAAATGTGGTAGTTGACACAATTAGTAGGAAATATTTAGTGGCCTTATGAGCTATGAATATTAAGTTAAATTTAGCTCAAGATGGAACACTTAAAGCCATAATGTAGTTAAAACCTAATTGGTTGTAGCAAGTAAAAATAACTCACAGGCAAGATGATAAATTAGCCTCCATCATTTCTCAAATACAAGATGGGAAGGATAAGAAGTTCTCTCTTGGTTGAGATGATTGCTTATATTACAAAAAGACAATTTATGTGCCAAAAAATATATAATTAAAGAAAAATATCCTGACAAAATCCAATAATAGTAGCTATAAGATGCATCTAGGTAGCAATATGATGTATCAAGACTTAAAGCAAGCTATTGGTGGCTTGGAACGAAAAGAGAGATAGCTGACATTGTGAATAAATTTTGACATGTCAGTAAGAGAAGGTAGAACACTAGGTCCACTCTAGACTACTATAACCCATCAATATACCAAAATAGAAGTGGGAACGTGTTAGCTTGGACCTTGTATCTTGTTTGCCACTCACCATGAGGCAACATGATTCTATTTGGGTAATAGTTGATAGATTAACAAAGTTTACACACTTCATACCAATAACCAATAAGACCTAATTTTCCATTAACAAGATGAGGAGAGATCCACATCAGTGAAGTAGTAAGGCTGCATGGTGTTCCCATCCCCACCATTTTCGATAGAGGTCCTTGCTTCACATCCATGTTTTAGAATAAGCTTCAAGAAGCTTTAGGAACTTGCTTGGATCATAGTACTACTTTCCATCTATAAATTTATAGATAATCTGAGCGAGTGATATAAATATTAAAAGATATGTTATAGTGCTGCATATTGGAGTTTGGCAATAATATGAAGAAATACCTTCCATTGGTAGAATTTACATACATTAATAATTACCAATCAAACATTAAAATGGTGCCATTTGAAGCATTATATAGAAGGAAATGTAAAACTCCCCTATATTAGACCAAGCTAAGTAAAAGCAAGCTAGTAGGGCTAGACTTGATTAAAGAAACCGAGAAGAAGGTGAAATCTTATGTAGACTTAAAGAGGAAAGACATAAAATTCAATGTGAGAGATAAAGTATTCCTGAAGGTTTCAATATGGAGAAAAATCCTGAGATGTGGCAAGAAAGGCAAGTTTAGTCGTAGATTTATTGGGCCATATGAAATGTTGTAGCGGGTCGTACCAGTTGCCTATAGATTGATGTTGCCACTAGAATTTGCAAGGATCCATGATGTATTCCATGTATTGACATTAAGAAGATATCGATCAGATCCATCGCATATCATCACATCAAAAGAAATCCAACTTAGGCTCGACTTGTCATACAATGAAGAATCGGTAAGGATCTTTGCTAGGAAAATTAGATAGTTGAGGAACAAATAAATCCTACTTGTTAAAGTACTATAGGCCTAACATAATGTAGAAAAAGTGACTTGGGAACAAAAGGAAGCCATGAGACAATAGTATCCATAACTCTTCAATCTAGGTAAATTTTGAGGATAAATTTTTTTTATTAGTAGGGGAGACAATGTAACATCCCAAATTTGTATTTGACATGCATGGTACATTTTAGAACATAAATAGTAACCTTAGGATAGTATCCAAAGTAATTATAATAGCATAGTATAGAAAAATTTAATAGTGCATAAGCATTAAACATGCTTAGTCCAAAGAAATTCGAGGATGGGTGACTTATGTGGAAGTTATAGTTAGCTATTAGGTGTGATAATATGAGTTAAATAGAGTCCAGTGGTACAATTTGAGAGGAAATTGAGTCCAGTTGTACAATTTGAGAGGAAATTGAGTTTAAATAGCTCCCCAAAATAGATAATGAAGATTTTACTCAGTACCATAAAAAAGGGTTAATCGAAACTTTGAATAAACTTTGAAATATTCTATAGACCTTTAAAAATTATTTTGATCACATAAACTCATTGCAAATAATATAAATGAGCTATGGGAAGTGAAAAATAAATTTTCAAACAATTTTAAAATTTTAAATTTCGGATCGGCTGACTTTGCCTCTAGAGCTAGAAGTATACCAAAATGATGTCAGAAAAATCTAAAATTTAAAATGTGCTTCTTCATATGTTGGTGCATGAAAGAAAAAAATTTAGATTATTCTGACAAGTAGAACATTAGCTCTAGAAAAATTGTGAAAAATTAAAGTTAAATTAATTAAGGTTCTTAAATTTCATATTTAAATCATCCATGGTCATAAACATCATAATCAGTTGGGAAAAAATTAGCCGACATTAGATATTAGGTTTGAAAAATATGCCATTGGTTCAAATATTAAATGGAGGAATCTTTTCTTTAGATTTAGTGAACTTAAGGGCAGCTTAGAGGGGTCTAGAAACCTCTGTAAGTGTGCACAAAATTCGATAATTTTCCTCCTTCATAGAGAAATCCAAACCTACCCAGTTTTTTCACATCTGCCATTCTTCTTCTTGCTTTCTTTATTGACCACTAAATTTTAAGCCTTAATTTCACCCAAATACACTAAAAGGCATCCTTTTCAACATAGAAACTAAATTAGAGCAAAACAGGCTTAGAAAACAACGATTTTTAGAGACAAAAAGGTAACCTAATTTGGTAAAATTTTGAGTTTTTAACAGAATTAGTTGGGAATTTTGTTATAGGGTTGTAGAACATGATTAGTATAGTTATTTAGTAGCATGACATGTAATGACTTATTATATAAATGTAGTATGGCATGTAATGAACACTAATTTTTAGTAAACTCGATGACATATATGTAATGTGATGTATGTTGAGTTACTGTGTTTGTGGATTGAAATTAAAAGTTTTGTGAATGTTATTAGCATATTGTTGGTGGAGGTTGTTACTTGTGTGAGGCCACAATTGCGACCATAATCGGATTATGGTAAATTATTAATGAGAATTATGGTTAAATAGTTAAAATTGGATTATTTTGCATTTACTGAAGTTAAGTCCCATGAGTGGTATTTTGGTAATTGTGAATATGTGAAATAGAGTATAGTTATATTATAAGGAAGGATGCAATTTAATTAAATTAGAAATTTTGGATTAAAATGTAAGAAATATAAGTTATTAGGGGATAAAGTATTTTAGCGAGATGTTTACCCAACTCACTCATTTAAAGCTTCCTGAAGAAGGTGGGGATTGGCTTAAGGATAGAGAAAGGAGATGTAATCTCTCTCTATCTCTCTCTGGTTATGGATTACGAATTGAAAAAGGTGAAAGCTTTGGGTTTGTGAGTTAGTCACTTAAGTGTAATGTTTCATTTTCTTTTACAACTCTTCTCCTCCAAATCTTGGATTTGATTTATGGTATTAAGAATTTAAAGAGATGATAATAATGCTTGTTATCTTTATTGTGTAAGGAAAGAAAGATAAGAAGTTAAATCAAGAGTAGGGAAGGAAGAAATCAAAAGAAATGAGCTAGATGAGATGAAGCTTCAATAACATGTATGAGAATTAGGCTTACTATACTGTTCAAATAAGTTTGTTATGGGAACTTTTCTCTCTTTTTGTATCTGTGTCCTCTTTTTAATAAGGTTAAAGGCTAAATCTTGTAATTTAGATGAGTTTGGAAAGATTTAAAAGTTTAATAAACATTATTGTAAGTTGTTAAGTTGAGATCTTTAGTTTAAGTGCTTGATCCATATAAGAGGGATTTTGATTTTTTTGGCAGAAACCCAGTGCATGGCCACTTATGGCCTTTAGTTTCCCTTACATAGCTGTTCATAGCCTTTGGTTTCCCTTACATGGCAACATATTGCCTTAAGTTTCCCTTGCATGGCCGCTCATGGCCTTTGGTTTTCTCTTGCATGATCGCGCATGGTTGTCTTTCTTTCCTTACATGGGTGCATATGGCCTTCCTGCTTTCCTTGTATGGACATGCATGGCCTTTTTATTTTCCTTGTATGGCCACGTATGGCCTTTCTTCTTCTCTTACACGACCAAGTGTCCTTCTGTTCTTTGCAATGCACGACCAAGTGCCCTTATTCTTCTTGTAATGAACAGCCAAGCATGGCCTTTCCTCTCTTTTAGTGCATCATTGCTTGTACTCCCTCCACTCATATGTACTCATTCACCCAAACAATAAGTCACTCATAAATCATGAACACAGTATTATATAGTCTATATGCTTATTGAAAGAGCCATATAATTATGGTGGATTAAGCTAGCAGTGAGTAATGTTGATTGCAATTGTTTATTAAAGTGGTGATTAGTATACTATTTGATTATTAATGGATTAATAGATTTGTGAAGTCTTCCCAATGCTAAAGTTTAGAAAGATATAGTTAGAAAGGTATGACTATAAGATTGGGTGTTATCAGAATTTGAATGACATGAATGTTATTATAAAAGGAAATATATTGAATTAAGCTATAAGTCACCTAAAGCTACCAATATGCTATTTAGGGCATGGTCACTTAATTGGAGAATCCCTATGTATATAAAAAGAGTGAGAAGTTTTAGAGTAATAAAACCAATCGAGTTAAGGTATGGGGTTCATTTGAAAGTTGATTTAGAAGGACTTGCATATGGTAATGCTAATATGAATAGTTATGTTAGAATATGTTTTAGTGCATATCGGGCACAGAACTAAGGAGAATAAGCGCCAACATAGTAACCTAAAAATTATATGCTATTTAATGTATCCTATAAAGTTGGTATAAGGCTTGCACTCTATCAAAATAAACTGTTTTGCCCAAATACCACACACTGGTGTTTCTTTATAATGGCATGAAAATACTATGATATAGCCTAGTGATAATATGAGGATAGTTGCAATATTATATGTCTAAGTTATAAAAGATGGGATATTACATTTTATGCTTAGTTATGAGACTATAGAAGTTTGGTTATGCTTAAAGTCATAATGGAGAGTGGTGATTAGCCTTGATGTAAAGGAACATGCTTGTCTGTTTGCTCATGCCCTATGTCTTATTATGTTAAACACTTGCCCGAAAGTAGTGTGCTGACATATGAGATTGAATTATCTTACTTAAACTTATCTAAGTATAAAATGTTATAAGATGAAGAATACAAGTAAAATTATTAATGCATATATGATCATGTTAGGGTATATAACTTGTTGTCTACAATCTAATAGACTATAAAAGTAAACTAAGGGGTGAAATAGGAATAAGTGGTGATCTTAGGATGAAAATAACTTATTCATCTTAGTATATTGATCATAGATGTTTAAATGTTATTTAAAGCGATTATGTATTGATGTGAATAAGTATGATGTTGTATAGAGGCTATTCACGACAAACAACAACAAAATACATCATTGAGAACTATCAATGAGTTATGTATGTTGAATATCTTATAGTTGATATAACTATGCTATAATAAGTAGTTTGACTCATAATGTGAACAAGTATGAGTAACAAAATATATATCCATATAACCCTATGAAGATTTTTAGTAGCAAGAACTACACATTCATATTGCCTTATTGGAATCATGCATAATGCTAACAATGACGAGATAGATCAATGAGAGATTATACTTCATTATTGTTTGCATAACCATGTAACTTCTATGATATGGATGAAAGAATATTGATGCCATTATAAAAATATGGAATATGCATTCTTATGTGAATTATGGCTTTAAGCAAATGTTGTACTGAGTAAAGAGGAATATGATGAATAAAAAATGTTCTTAAAATTGTTAAGCTAACGGGTCTTGGTTCCGTTATGGATTAGATAGGCATGTCTAGAGGGGTATAGTTGCAGTGCCATAGTTGACCACAGTTGGGTCCATTGTTTGTTCCTTTAATGGAACCATAAGTTGGCCCTTTTGGGTGCATCATTTGATATCTTTGGATATCCATCATTTGATAATTTTCGGATATCCATCATTTGATACATTCGGGTATCCATCATTGATACCAATTGGTATACATATATAGCTCTCATTATCCACCCTTTGAACTATTACTTGGGAAGGCTATTAAAGATTATGAAATGTGCATAAAATAAAGAAATACATGTATCGGTTGCTTCACTAATGTAATGTAAGCATGATGAATGGCCTATAATATTGTTTTATCTTAAATTCCTTTTGGCTATAAACTGATTCAATGAAATGAAATTCTATACTCAGTAATATATAATTGTGATATCTCACAACAACCATGAGGGGTTAAGGTTTTCGTGTGAGTGCCAGTGTGAGTTGGTTCCACCGATGGGTTCCACAATGAATAGATGGGCCCCAAAGCATACAACATTGTACTAGCAGCTGTACGGGCTATAACATACCCAATGAGTTTCATGTGCTTTGAAATTTATGGAAAGTATGCATGTGATATTGGGACTTTGTCAAGTAATCATGATATGTAATGCCATTCTCTATAATTACATGTAAGTTTATTAGTCTATATATATAAATATTTACACATAAATGTGCATGATGATAACTCTAACATAAGCCAAAGGATAGTGTATGACATAATGTGATGTTGTATGAAATTTAGTTGGTAGGTTAAGTTATCATTAAGGAATACATGATTATGAACAGGAATCGTGAATTATGAATATATTCTATACTTAAGATTGTGTGACATATGTGAAGTAAGTATGCCTAACAGTATCTCCTATAGATTTTACATGACATACGCACTCCTTTTTGCTTTGATTGAACATTGAATGCATATCTTATGTAGCCAATGTGATTAAATGCATATGATTGAATTTTTGTACTATCAATAATCATGATTTCTAGATTTATAATTAATGCATTATGAGGGGCATGAATTATACTAGCTAATAAGAAAAAGGGTTTAATAATGAAAGTGATTTGAAAAGTCTACAGGAACTCGATGAATTCGCCTAAGGTGATAGATTATTGTAAGCATGGTATTTCTTGTTAAAGTTGAGGATTCATGTTTTTGTTAGTTATGAGTATTGCCATGATTTAATGATGTCTTTAAAAAGTTGTCCATTCCATTTGTGTTTCCCTACTAAGCTTTATAGCTTAGCACGAATTTGTTTATTCGTGTAGGTCTCAAGATAAGCTCCACTTTGGATCGATAGCTATAGTGACTTAACCCATATTGAAGAGAAGATCTAGCAGGTTGCAGTTGTCTTTAAGGTTTTATAATGTATTGAAGGCCATTTATGTTATGTCTCCTTATTTTGGAGTTTGATTTGGTTATGTTGTAGCATGTAATTATGGCCTATATTATTAATATTATTATTATTATTATTATTGACCGGTGTCTAGCAAGTGTACTAGATCGGCTAGTAATGCAGGGAAATATAGATTAAGGCCCTAAAATATCGTACCCAAGGGAACATGAATTGCTAAGAATAATATCTATGTATGAATTAAATTAATCCGAGATCGTTTTCCAAATTTTTTTGATTTAAAACCAAAAATTAAACAAAATAAACAATTAAACAAAACTAAACTAAAACATGAATTAAAAACAAAAAAAAATAACTAGAATTCTCTTGCTAAAGAAACTATCAACCTTAATTTTCATTGTAATGACTTAAATTCAATACAAACACCAGTGATTATGGAAAAACTAGTAATAGAGCAAGATATCTTTATTCAAGTATATCATTCTTAGTATTAAACTCATAGACAAATCTAATATTTAGCATGCAAGTCTAGTTTTAACTTCCTAAATATTCATTGAAGCCTTTCTCAAGTGATTCAACTCCAATTCATTCTTAGTTCCTCCTCTCTTAGTATTAACCAATAAAATTCACATATAATCATCTCATATTTTAGATAATAATCATGCATAAACATTAAAGAGTCAATCTAAGAACATGCAAATCATTAACTATGTCAAAACCAATTTTTAGTTATTTATTCAATAAACCAACAACCAATCTCAACACAATCAAAGATAAGAATATGCTTAAAACTAAGAAATAATCAACCGATATTGAAAATTAAGCTCAAAATAAATTCATAACAATGAAAATATAAGTTTTCAAGGTTCCATTAGCAAAAGAAGAAAAACTATTTCCTAAACATGTTTAAAAACTAAAGACAAAGTTGAAGAAAAATAATGAAAACATAAAAACAACGTAAAATAACTAAACCTAATTCTAAGATTTCTCTAATTGATTCTACTAATTGATTCCTAATTCTCTAATTGATCCCCCTTCTTTGGTGTTAGAGTTGTCTATTTTTAGGCAAAAGATGTTGTAGAAACCTTCCAAACTTTACAAATTGATGTAGGAAAAGAATCCTTCTTAAATTGGAAAAATCGGCAAAATCCTTCGCTTCATGGGAGATTGAGCACGTGGCCACGCCCTTCTATTTGCTTTCTCTACATGTGGTCACGTGTCCCTTAGGCTTCCCTCACACGTGGTCACGTGTGGAATAAGCTTTGGGAACACGTGGTCACGTCCTTCTTTTGGTTTCCTTCATTTGTTCTTTTACGTGGCCATGTGTTACTTAGTTCATTTTCACACGTGGCCATGTGTTAAACTTCTGGACCTCATGATCAATTATATCACATAAATTTTCCATATTTGCAGTTTTGGTCCAAATCTTTTCCCTTTTTACAATTAAGTCCTTTTTCTTGCAAATTAACCCTGAAAATACAAAAATTTATAATTAACTCCAAAAACATAAAATTAACAAATTAAACTCAAATTAAACCTAATTAACACAAAATTAACCTAATTAAACATCTAAAAACATACTAAAAAAATTATATAAATTACCATTATCAATTATTATTATTATTATTATTATTTCTGCCTGATCTTTACAAGGTTTATGATGGCATTGATGATTCTGCATGTTTGGTGGATTGGGGTATTAAAATTTAGGAGTGTGATTTTGGCCATGTAGGCTTGGGTAGCATAATTATAAACCGTTAAGATATTAAATTTATACCAAATGAATAGTGACTTAACGATGCCAAAATGGACTCATGGTTGGAGTGATAAATTAAGCTATTGACTAATCACATAGAATGGACATTTAAGCTAGGTGAAATACTTATGCATCATCTTTAATCATATAATACTGTTAATAATGTATCATGATGCATGAAAGTAAGAATAAAAGAAAGGTGTCACATGTATAGACTTTTAATAGTCCCTGAAACTAGGGCAAATTGCAGTTTAAAGCCAATTATGCAACAGTCACCAGAGGATTAGAGTCAGGATGAGGCCCCTCAGGATTAGGTTGAGAAGGCATAGTAGCCTCAATAGGATAAGTCGCATAATAATCAAAGGCCAGGTATGGATATGGACTTTGAGATGAATATACAAGTGGTTTTGGATGATCTACTTGGTAGTTTACCTCCCCCACTAGTACCTTTATTGGTGCAATCTCTAGCATGCCTACAACCCTCTCCTTCTAGGGCATAATGGAGATTTTCACCTTGTGAGGATCTAAGCATATCTACCTCTAAGGCTTCATCATCATCACAACCTGCTCTAGCTCTTATATGACCACTTTAGATGATGTCTCTAAGAGGATAGCTCATATAGAGGCCTTTATATTGCTGTACCAGTAGAGTTTGTAGTCTATCCTATCTACTTTTAATCCATGTAAGCTTAGCATCAGACTGACATTTAGAAGATATGAGCAAATTTAACAGCAGCAGGGAAGAAGTTTAATGATGCCTTACAAATAGTTGATGATTCTATCACTCAGATAAGACAATAGATAGATGAAAAAGAGAGAGAGGTTTTTAGAGCTAGATAGGTTGTCACTACGACTGATGAGGCATTGAGAACCTAAATCAAAAACTTGAGAGATTAACTCCTACTGTAGTTGGAGCAGCACTCACAGTTGGTCTTAAGGTTAGGTGCGAGCACATATCATTTTTTCTGAGTGATTACACAGATTCTACAACCACTATCAGCTACCCTACCAAGATTTGGGTTATAGTTCTGACAGCCGTAGGAGTAGCTATTAGCACCACAATAGCCAGTAGTATCGCCCAGACCTCCTAGGGCATTAGCTTTCCTTCTACCACCTAGTTCGTCATACCGTAGGGCACCAAACCTATCTTTGTAGCTATATATTTTATTCAGAGAGTTTAAAACTTTTGGGTTTTTGATGTATATGACAAACTTAATATTTTGTATTTACATTGATGTTTCATTTTTCCTTTTATCATTATTCTTACATTTAAATAGTTATTTAATTTAAGGCTAAAGAAAATAAAAAGAAGTAAAAAAATGGAAAAATGAAAATAAAAATTATAACAAGGTAAATTTATAAAAATGATAGAGAGGATGATGAAAAAATTAATCGACAAAAATTAAGCACAATTGACTAAAAATTATGCAAAATAACAATAAGTCTTCCAAATTCAATAAGCAATACACTAATGCTAAACCATATCTCACAAGTACCAAAGCCTTCTAAGAGGCATATATTCCACACATCTCGTAGAAAAACATCATACAAACAGCCTTGATGGTGATGGTTTTCCTTATATTTGAGACACTATCAATGGGAAGTGTCAAAACCAATATTAGACATATTATTTACTTATGGAATGGAGAAACTTATTGATGATACCCACACTAAACTAGATTAGAATGATAAAATGTCTGAGAGTGGAGAATGTGTAAGGTTTTGTGATAATTCTTCTTCCTTTGTTATTGCTCCAAAGCATTAACAATGTTTCACGAAGTTTCCTAAATAGGTCAAAATCAAAAGTGATGCATAATAAAGAGAAGTATGGATATTTTCTAGGGAGGTTATATTCCTTCCTATCTCTTTTAGACAAGGGAATTAATAAACTAATGGGAATTGAGAAGAGTTACAAAGTGGACCATTGCACCAGAGATTGATCTATATGGTTGAAGATAAAATGGAGTATTCCACTAGATATTGATCCAAATAGCTGAAGACAAAGTGAAGCATTCCACTAGAGATTCATCCATATGGCTGAAGCCAAGATCATAGTATACAATTAAAGCACATTGAAAGCCAAGGTCATAGTATAAAATAACTAAAGCACACTTAAAGAGGCATATCCATAAGGTTATTTTTGTTAGAGAGTATGCCCTAGAGCCCATGTGAAAGGGTTGTATTTTATATGTATGAATTCATATTCTTAATAAAAGGCATCATTCATTTATTAATGCTATGTTTAAATACATGAGTTTGTAAATCTTAAATTAATAAATGAAGTCCTAGATATTATAAACACAGTGTAAAGGCAATCATGAAAGTGTTCATGATATGAGATGTCTATTACATGCAAATGTGTTAATATCTAAATATCCCTAGTCATAGAATTACCAAGACAAGACATTGTTAATTCGGACATACTAGCACATGTTATGCTTATTGAATGGTTCAAGCAGTGGTTTTCATAACTGTGATTATAGAAGATAATCAAAACTAACATGTGGATGCTTGTTAGAAGAACAAGTTCACTGGAGACCTGCAAAGAAGATCCTTACCTAGATATTAAATCTATGTCAGTGAGGAATCTCTTCATAGTGGTTGTGCAAGTATCCTAAGACTTGAGATCACCAAAGTTTTCTTAAGTAGCAAGTGGTATATTTTGACTCCATAACTGATTACTTCCAACTGGGGGTGAAAATAGTTAGGAGATTGGGTATATCATGACCTACTTAAAGATAGTTGAGTGATCGATAAAGGATTCACCATTCTAGATTTATTAAGGAAAGTTATCTCTCATGATTCTATAATTGCCTTATTTAGAGAATCTCTGGCCAAAGTAATATGCCAAGATGGATAGAGATCTATGAAGGGAAATTTGGGAACAACAGATAAATTAATAGAACATACATAATTAGATTTATATAAGTTGACAGAAATCCATACATAGAATCTAATTGAGATAAGAGTGGTGAAAGGAGTAATTGCACGGTAACTGTTTCTATGGAAGGGTATAGTCAAACCACTTGACTTTCCTGAAATTTTGGTAGTCATGATGCCTAACTAGAGGCCAATCATGACTTGTATAATGATGTATTATGAATATCAATAGGGATTGATAAAATGATTTAATGGAGTTTAAATCATGTGAGTTTTGAATATAACTCACAATTACATATTATACTGCTAATATGGATAGGAACCCAATAGATCACATACATATAGAGAAAAGGGTAAAATGGTAAAATGACAAGGATAATAATATTTGATATTATTATGGGGATAGAGAAGTGAATAAGAGAATAATTAATTAAAGAGTTTAATTAATTATGATCAAGTAAAATTGTTCACATAGCTTTTTAGAAATATTTTGTAAAATGGACCTAATTGAAAAAATGTATTTCATAATTAATTATTATTAGACTATAAGTGTTATAGGAATGATATAATAATTAATAAATCCATTAGAGGAATTAAAGAGGCCCAAAGAAGTGAAGTTGGCGTAGAAACCCTCTAGAGGAAAGGTTACACTCCAACTACAAACAGAAGGCCTTAGAGGCCTAATTCTTGGATCAAAATAAATTAAATATATTTCATAAGTGTTATGGAGACTACGTATTTAATTTGGTTGGATTTGGAATTCATTTGGATAATTAAATCTAAGTATATGCACAAAGGGCCTAGTTTGTAGGCATTGTGAATAGTCTTTTGTGAAAGGGCTTAAATTGGATTTAATTAAGCCCAAGTAAATTATTAATAATTCCAGAAGCCCAATTAATATTTCTCCAGCAATTTTAAAGAGCCCAATCCTATTATGAAATTGAATTTTTAACCTAACTACAAAAATCTAAGTGATAGGGTTTTAGGGTTAATTGTGAACAATTAAGAGAAAACATTTTTTCTCTCTTTTCTCTCAACCCTAACCACCACTCCCCTTGCTAGAATCTAGGGAATTTCACCCAGTCCTATTTCTCTTCCTCTGTTGGTTCATTCAATCCTTCTCTAGTATGGATTACACATTGAAGGTGTTCAATTTACTCCTCTACCAAGACTTATGCCTAAAATAATAAAATGTATAGCTTAACAGTGCAAACAGTTCCTACGAGTTCATGATAAAATTTGACATGCTTGGGAATAAAATTAGGCATTGCTTCCTCATATGAAATGTATAGTTAGAAGTCAATTTGTAAAATAATTCAACCTCCTATCCTTCTAATCACTGTACACAAACATACATTATAATTTCTATAATCTATTCCAGAATCAAAATCAACAACTCTCATGGATTTCAATTAAATATTTGGATGGCTTGAAGGCAAATTTAGTGTTAGGTCCCTTCTACAAATTTGTAGAAATCAATATTATGTAACCTTAGAAATAAAAAAGGCCTCAATTAGAGCTTTCTAACTTAATTTAGGAAAAAATTTCAGTAATTAATTCATAAGGTTTCAATGTCTTCACTTGTTGTAACACTTCCAAAAATTATTTCTCTTTCCAATTAATCATATCGAACATTTAAATCATCATTTAAACTCTAATTACCTACATGGAAGTATGAAAACCCTAATTCTCATACCTTATTCGAATTCCTTTGAGCTCTTCAATCCTTTGCAAGACCTTTTCCTTTATTCCTTTTACCTTTACCTTCTTATTTCAGAATTAATTTCATTCTTTAATCAATCATTTCCAGCATTTTACCCATCCAACCTCTCAATAAAATAAATAAGAAGAAGATGATGGTGATGATAACAAATGCTTAAAACCATAACTTAATAATTTACACCAAAATTTTCTTGAACAACTAACGTGCATGAAATTTTCTTCAAGAATTCTTAAAGAAATTGATAGATTAAGATAGAATTGTAAAAGAATAAGAAGAAATCTCTCAAACCTGCCTTAGATGTCATACCTGTCTCTCTATCCACTCTCTCATTTCTCTTTCTTTCCACTAAAATTAGCTTATATATAATATTAGGTAAAATTCCCTTCTTAGTCTTTTAAGTAATTGCATGTCTCACAACTCTCTCAATAATTTTTGTATGTGACTAATTAAAATCTCCTTTTTGTTTTTCTTAAATCAAGCCCTCATTTTTTTTTAAATTTATTTCCTAATTAACCTTTGAATTAATTTATTAACCAATTGACCCCTCAATTAATATTTCAAGCTTCAATACACCCTTGAATAAATTTATACAAAAATAATTTCATGCAATTAATATAATAAAATAAAGATATCACTAGTCTCATGCCTCTAATACAAAGTTCAAATCTTTAATTAATTTTTAATCACATACCACCCTATAAAATCATGCATTTCTGACTAGGGTCATGCTAGGGGACTTACAATTCTCTCCCCCTTAAGGAATTTTGGCCTCGAAATTCAAACCTCTTTTAAACAATTAATGATATTTCTCTATCATAGCTGCCTCAGGTTCCCTAGTTACTTCTTGCATATCATGATGCTGCCAAAGTACTTTGATTAGAAGGATTTGCTTATTCCTCAGCAGTCTAATATCCCTATCCATAATTTCTTTTGGTTCCTCATCATATGTGAAATTCAATTATACTTGAATATCTGGTACTTGTAACACATATGATTCATCAGAATGATATTTTCTTATCATAGACACATGAAATACATAATGAAACTTGGCTAATTCCATAGGAAGAGTCAATCTATAAGCCACTGGTCCAACTCTTTGAAGAATTTCATACGGCCTAATGAATTTCGGACTAAGTTTCCCCTTTTTCCCAAATCTAAATACCTTTCTTTAGGGAGATACTTTTAGAAACCCCTTATCACATACAATTCTACAAATGTATCCATAGAATAATATGTTCGAACCATTATAAAGTGAGCTACTTTGGTGAACTTATCAATTGTTACCAAAATGGCATCATATTTTATTTGAGTCAGAGGCAAATCGGTCACAAAATCCATGGTGATGTCTTCCCACTTCCACAGTGGATTCAGAATGTGATTTAAAATACTCGAAGAGAATTGATGTTCTGTCTTCACTTGTTGCCATGTTAAACCTTTAGAGACATACTCAACAACATCCATCTTCATGCCAGGCCACCAATAAACTATTTCAATTCTTGATACATCTTGTTCCCACCTGGATGTATAGTAAATATAGTATTATGTGATTCATGTAATATTATTTTTTTCACTTCTTTGTCATTAGGAACACATAACCTGTCATGGAATATAAACCTCCATCTTCTTTCACTATGAACTCTGATTGAACACCATCATTAATAGCTTTCAAAATAAGCTATAACTTTTCATCATCTTAATGAGCATCTAACACTGTTTGCCTAACTGTGGGTTTAGCTTAAAGCTGTGCTAATAATGCATCATCTTATGCAAATTTCCATCTACACTGCTTTAACATCAATGCTGCCATTGTCTTACGACTTAAAGCATCAGCAATCATATTCGCTTTTCCCATATGGTAATCAACTATGCAGTCATAATCTTTGAATAACTCTAACCACCTTCGCTACCTCAAATTAAGTTCTTTTTGGGTAAGCAAGTATTTAAGTCTTTTATTATCGGTATAGATTCTGTACTTTCCCTATACAAGTAGTGCCACCAAATCTTTCAAGCAAAAAACCACAGAAGCTAATTCTAGATCATAAGTCGGGTAGTTTTGTTCATATGGTTTCAACTATCTCGATACATATGCTACTACCTTACCATCTTGCATTAATACATAACCTAAGCTAAATTTTGAGGCCTCACTATACATTGCATACTCCTTCCCTGATACTGGTTGAGTTAACGCTAGAGCTTCAGTCAACATTTTCTTTAACTGACCAAAATTTGCTTGACAACGATCCGACCACTCAAACTAAATGTTTTTCCTTAATAGTTTAGTGAGTGGCAAAGCAATAACTAAAAAAACCCTTCACAAATCGATGTTAATAACCTATTAAACCCATAAAACTTCTAACTTTATGCGCATTCTTGGGTGGTTTCCAATGAATAATAAATCCAATTTTATTTTGATCCACCCTAACAGCCTCAGCCGATACAACATGACCAAGAAAGGAAACTTCTTTAAGCCAAAAGTCACATTTACTAAACTTGGCATACAATTGATTTTCTTTCAAGGTTTGCAACAAAATTCTCAAATGTTTAGCATGCTCAGCTTCATTTTTAGAGTAAACCAATATATCATCAATGAATACTGTAATAAATTGATCTAAGTAGGGTATGAATACCCTATTCATGAGATCCATGATTGTAGCAGGTGCATTTGTCAACACCAATGGCATAACTAAGAATTCATAATGTCTATAATGAGTTTTGAATGTAGTTTTGTGAATATCACCAACTTTAATTATGAGTTGATAATAACCTAATCATAGATATATTTTCAAAAACACACTAGTATCTCCTAACTTATCAAACAAATCCTCAATCCAAGGTAAAGGATATTTGTTCTTCATTATCACTTTGTTAAGCTGTCTAAAATTGATATACATCCTCATCAATCAATCTTTCTTCTTAATAAATAAAATTGGTGCACCTTAATGTGGCACACTAAGTCTGATGAAACCTTTGTCTAAAAATTCCTATAACTAAAATTTTAGCTCTTTTAATTTAGATGGAGCCATTCTATATGGTGCCCTAGAGATTGGAGCTGTACCAGGTAGAAGATCAATTGACAGCTCAACATCTCTTACTAGAGGATGCTAGACAAATCCTCAGGAAACACTTTCAAAAATTAATTCATAACAAGTATATCTTGAAGCTTCACTGTATCTCTTTTTTGAATCAAGGAATCAAGCTAGAAATGCTTCACATCCTTTTTCTAAGATAGCTTTTTGCTTGTATTATCGATATAATATTAGTAACAGGCTTGCAACAACTGCCTTTAACTATCACTTCCTTTCCTTCATCATCCATAAGAGTTACATTTTCATTTCACAATTTACCACTACATAATGTTTAGATAACCAATCCATTCACAGAATTACATCAAATTCATGAAAAGGCAACACAATCAAATCTACTAAAAACTTTTTCCCATAAACTACTATAGGACAGTCTTCATATTCTTTGTTAACAATTACACTATGTTCTAATAGACTATTCACACAAACATCAAAATCTAACTATTGTATCTTTGACATATTTCTACCCAAATCTCCGATGTAAATATAAGAATGAGTAGAGATAGGATTAATAAGTACATGTATGTCATAATCATAAATAGAAAAGGTACCAACTATAACTTCTGAAGCATTATGTTTTTAACGAGCTTTCATTGCATAATACCGATTGAAAACCATTTGAGCAGAAGGTCGATCAACTGATTCTGACACATTTCTGGATTGAGATCTATGATCATTCGATCCACCCCTTCTGTTGCCTTTACCTCTACCAGATATGGGTGCATTAGAAGCTCTCATGCTACCTTGTTGCCTAAAAACTTGGTCCTATTTTAATGGACAGTTAGCCGTAAAATGATCTGAACTACCACATCTAAAGCATTCTCCAGCCAATTTCTTGTAGTTATCCTAATGGAATCTAGAACGATGAGGACCTTCTGGTGTTTGACCCCCATTATTTCTCCTTGTAGCTTTTTTTTATGACTTAGGCAATTAGTGGATTCTTATCTTTTTCCTTCGTTAGCAGAGCTAAAAACAAACTCTGTAGCTAACCTCCTTAAGCTCCTTTAAATCTCTTCCTAGTGGAATATCTGCCTCTAGCATCGTATCTTTTCCGTTCTCTCTCTCTTTACTATCTCATACTTCTCAACCTTCATAGCTGCTATAACCAGTTGATTAAAGTCCACCATATACAAGGATGTAAATCCTAACAATTTTTATTTAATTTGATCATTCATTCCATCTTCAAAGTATCTGCATTTAAAAACTCTTGTTAACGTCTCCTTAGGAATATACTTACATAAATGACTAAATTCTTTTTCATATTCAGGCACAAATGAAGTTCTTTGTCTCAACTTCAAAAACTTTTTCAATTTTTCCTCCTTGTATGTCTCGGTAACATACATCTTTTTGAACTCTGCTTCAGAAAATACCCATGTAAGTGGGTCAGGTAATTGAGGTTGTCTTAGTACCAGCTTCCACCAATCATATACCATGCCTTAAAGTAAGGATACAACATAGGGTACTTTATGATCAACAGGATAGTTATTTTCATCTAATTTCCTCTCCAATTTTTCTAACCAGATCTCAGCTTCTTCATATTGTTCTAAATTAGTGCTTAGAAATTCTTGTGATCCATGCTTTCCAATCTCAGATATTAGAGCTTTAGGCATAGTAATTCTTTGCATAACTTGGGCCATATCCTGAGAAATTTTTAACAGGGCTTCCCCAGGAATATCCGCAGGAATTTCATTCTGTATTGATGATGAAGACATTGGGTTAGAAGGATTGGATCTAACCGATAAATTGCTTTCAACCAATTATTGGATAGCATCTCTAGAAGAATTCTCTGTCTTTATTCTATAAGGAAAACATGAACTTCTGCCTTAGGCCAATATGATACTATCTCATGTTACAAAATCTTATACTTATTTTGCCCATAAAAGATTAAACCTAGGCTCCGATACCAAATAGAAACACCCTAAGTCTATTGCCTTTATCAAATACCATGCCATACGATTCAATTATATTTAATTAGGATGTTAAACTAATTAATCAAAATTAGTCATTAAAATGATTCATTAAATTAATCATCATGCATATCAATTCGATGCAACTTTAATTGTCTGTATTCTTGTGTGCAAAATAAGTGTCTCTTACACCTTCATATTAATTTACTTCATATACTCAATAGCCCATCACATATATATATCATAAACATGCTAGGTATATCTACATTAGTTTACCATGTTAATACTCACACATGGCATCATGAATTTCAATTGACATATGATCAATCTACCTCCTAAATGCATGGACATACAACTTATTTTCGTAGTTAGTTTAGTATAACCTTATCTCCGCATATGTTATATAGCTTACATGTATAATTTAAACATATTAATTAACTTACACAAAATTAACCAAAAATCCCTACATCAACTTCTACGAATTGGTGTTGGCCTGTCCTAATGCAGAGTATGTTCTAGAGAGAAAGCTTTGACTATAGAAGAACCTAAACCAATAAAATAATCTGTGCTAAGCTATAAAGCTTAGTGAGGAATACTAAACATAGAAGACAACCACTCATAGTGATTGTCAAAAATGTTATATATCATACATCAATTGAAACATTAAATAAAACATGTTAAAGATGGGTATATGATAAGGTATGAAATTTTAAGCAACAACATAATCATACATTTACTTCAACATCCATAATTATCATCACTACATAAATGATCTGTACATTAATATATATATATATATATATATATATATATATATGAACATGCATTGGAAACCATTGTTAAACAAGCTATTCCATATAACATATGCAAAAGTTATACATTATACTATAATTAACTGTGATGTATTTACACACAAATTTGGCATGCTTAGGTTCTAAAGTAGGATAACGGGAATGGTGGATACTAGAGAGTATCAAAATGATGGATATCCAAGGATATCAAAACTATAAACCTAAACGGGGTCGACTATACAGTGGACAAATCAAATGGTTCCAAACAGGGTCAGCCAACAACCCAAACAGTGTTGTTTATTAACTGTAATTTAGACACAAATAGGGTAAACGGTGGCAGCTACAATATCCCTATAGGTGCCTATCTATCCACATTAGAACTCAAGTAGCAGGCAATATTATGTTCAAGCTCATTTTGTATATCATGCTTGTACTTATATTAAAAAAATTTGCACATGTATGTGATCATAAAAAATACATATTCTCTAGTGTATATATACATGTATTCATAAATTCGTATAACAATACGAGTATCAATATTTGAACATATATCACCATGATCATGTACTTTAACATGTTATCATTTAGGTGCCACTTGTGAATATAGTCATGCTAAAACATTTCTTTTTTCTTAGTATAAGTTCATGTTCAAATAGAAACCTACTCTATCATTAGAGTATAAACATGTAAGAATAATTGCATATAACAAGCATGTACATAAGTTTGATCATATATCAATATATATATATATTGACCTTTACAAAATTGTATTACATGCCATATATAATTCAATGTGCTTTCATGTAGGCACACATTTAACATAACCTATATCTTCTTAAATTCTCAATCCTGAGTTCCATCTTTTCTTTGTTTTTTATTTCAATTAAAATATGATTTAATCATGTTTTAATGTAAAAAAAATGATTTTGGTAGCATTTTTATGCATTAAAATGGATTAGAATTTCATTTTAGTGTTTTTCCATGGTTTTTGGCATGCTTTTGTGCTGGAAGTCAAATCTCTGAAGGTTTCAACAATGTCAGTACATTTTCACATTTCCTACAAAAATAAAGGAAAAAATGAATGCGAAAGTGTGCATGCAATGCATGAGGCATGCAAAAAAACCCATTAGGGTTGTCCAAGGTGATAGAGCCAGGCATTAAGTCACTCCTTTAGGGATAACTATTTGTCAATGATTTTCTATAAGTAACTTGATTCTCATTGGTTTTATACCTTGATCCTTCCTCTTTTAAGCAACCTCTTATCCAAGTATTTTCTCTCTCTTCTTCTTTTTCTTCATTTATATTTGTAGTCATTTATACTATTTTTATTATCTTGGCATATAGATGACCTAAACAATTTCATCATGTCAACCTCAGCTATGGTGAAACTACACAAATTGTTGCATGACCTAAAAACTTTGGAAAACCCTATTTTCACACCTTACTCTAACTTGAGGTTCTTAAAGATAGTGAAGATAGACAAGACCTTGATTTTTTTCTACCATTCGAAACTGGGATCCAAGGTTCTATATCTTCAGGTTCTGAAACACCTTAATTCTACTGCCTTTATCAAATATCATGCCATACAATTCAATTATATCTTAATAGGATATTAACCTAATTAGCCAACATTAGTCATTAAAATGATTCATTAATTTAATCATCATGCAAATCAATTAAATGCAACTCTAATTGTTTGTATTCTTGTGAGCAATATAAGTGTCTCATACACCTTCACATTAATTTACTTCATATACTCAATATCCCATCACATATATGTATCATAACCATGGTAGGCATATCTACATAAGTTTACCATGTTAATAATCACATATAGCATCATGCATTTCAATTGACATATGATCAATCTACCTCCAAAGTTCATGCACATACAACTCATTTCCGTAGTTAATTTAGTGTAACCTTATGTTCACATATATTATATAGCTTACATAATAATTTAAGAATATTAATTAACTTATACAAAATTAACCAAAAGTCCCTACATCAACTTCTACAAATTGGTATTGGCCTGTCCTAATGCAGAGTACGTTCCTGAGAGAAAGCTTTGACAAAAAAAGAACCTACACGGATAAAATATCCTGTGTTAAGCTATAAAGCTTAGGGGGGAATACTAAACATGGAAGACAACCACTCATAGTGATTGTCAAAATGTTATATATCATAAATCAATTGAAATATTAAATAAAAATGTTAAAATGGGTATAAGATAAGGTATGAAATTTTAAACAACAACATAATCGTACATTTACTTCAGTAACCATAATTATCATCACTACATAAATGATATGTACATTGATATATATATATATATATATATATATATATAATTGGAAACCATGATTAAATAAGGTATTCCATATAACATATGCAAGAGTTATACATTATACTATAATTAACTGTGATGTATTTATACTCAAATTTGGCCTGCTTAAGTTCTAAAGGTGGATAACTGGAATGGTGGATACCCGAGAGTATCAAAATGATGGATATCCAAGGATATCAAAACTATAGACAAAAATAAGGTCGACTGTAAGGTGGACCGGTCAAATTGACATAACCCAAACAAGGTTGTTCAAGATCCAATAGGATTAACTTTAATTTATGTCCAAACAGGGTAAACGGTGGAGACAGTAATATCCCTATAGGCATCTATCTATCCACATTTGAACTCAAGTAGTAGGAAATATTATGTTCAAGCTCATTTCATATATCATACTTGTACTTATATTAGACAATTTGCACATGTGTATTATCATAAAAAAAATACATAATCTCTAGTGCATATATACATGTATTCATAAATTCGTATAAGAATACGAGTATCAATATTTGAACATATATCATCGTGATCATGTACTTTAACATGTTATCATTTAGGCACCACTTGCAAACATAGTAATGCTAAAAAATATATTTTTTCATAGTATAAGTACATATTCAAATAAAAACCTACTCTATCATGAGAGTATAAACATGTAAGAATAATTGCATATAACAAACATGGACATAAGTTTGATCATATATGAATATTTTTATAGCATTATCATTAATATTTACTTATGTATATATATGATTATATATATATAGACCTTTATCAAAATTGTATTACATGCCATAAATAATTCAATGTGTTTTCATGTAGGCACACATTAAAATAACAACATTAAAAATTCTACCTCCAAAACTCTGCACAGAGGCAAAATTCTGGATCTAGCTTTTGTGCCATTTTTTATTTAGAAAAAGTCATTTTTGGCCACGTGGCCTACTACAAACTTCTTTCCCTAAGTATCCGATTTCCAAAACAACAAGATTCATCATCATATCATATCATATCTGTAACTCAATATTTGAGAAAAATCATATGCTGTTCATACTTCAAAAAATAATTATATTTTTCTTTTATTACCAATTATAAAATTCATAGAATAAAATGAGGAAATAATTAGGCCAACATTCCTTCATAAAAAACATTCTCCTAGGTATCTAGTTTACCCAAAATTTTACAGCATATAATTTTTACTCCTCTACCAAGTCTTATGCCTAAAATACTAAAATCTATACCTTAATAGTGTAAATAGTTCCTACGAGTTTCATGATACAATTTGACATACTTGGGAATAAAATTAGGCATTGCATCCTCATATGAAATGTAAACTTAGAAGTCCATTAGTAAAAGAATTCAACCTCTTATCCTTCCAATCACTGTACACGAAAATTCATTATAATTTCTATAAACTATTCTAGAATCAAAATCGACAACTCTCATGGATTTCAATTAAATATTTGGATGGCTTAAAGGCAAATTTAGTTTAGGTCTCTTCTACAAATTTGTAGACATCTATCTGATGTAACCTTAGAAATTAAAAAGGCCTCAATTAAAGCTTTCTAACTCAATTTAGGCAAAAATTACAGTAATTAATTCATAGGGTTTTCATGTCTTCACTTGTTGTAACACTTCCTAAAATCATTTCTCTTTCCAATTGATCATATCAACCATTTAAATGGTCATTTAAACTTTAACTACCTACATGAAAGTATGAAAAATCTAATTCTCATACTTTATTCAAATTCCTTTGAGCTCTTCAATCCTTTGTAAGACCTTTTCCTTTATTCCTTGTACCGTCACCTTCTTCTTTTATAATTAATTTCATTCTTTAATCATTCATTTCCAGGATTTTACCCAGCCAACCTCTCAATAAAAGAAATATGAAGGAGATGATGGTGATGATAACAAAAGATTAAAACCATACCTTAACAATTTGCACCAAAATTTTCTTGAACAACCAACCTGCATGAAATTTTCTTCAAGAATTCTTAGAGAAATTGAGAGATTAAGATAGAATTGTAAAAGAATAAGAAGAAATCTCTCAAAGCTGCCTTAGATGTCATCCCTCTCTCTCTAACCACTCTCACATTTCTCTTTCTTTCCACTAAAATTAGCTTATATATAATATTAGGTAAAATTCCCTTCTTAGTCCTTTAAGAAATTGCATGTCTCAAAATTCTCTCAATAATTTTTGCATATGACTAATTAAACTCTCCTTTTTGTTTTTCTTAAATCAACCCCTCCTTTTTTAAATTTATTTCCTAATTAACCCTTGAATTTATTTATTAACCAATTAACCCTCAATTAATATTTCAAGCTTCAATAAACCTCGAATAAATTTATACGAAAATAATTTCATGCAATTAATATAATAAAATAAAGTTATCACTAGTCCCATGCCTCTAATATGAAGTTTAAATCTTTAATTAATTTTTAATCACATACCACCCTATAAAATCGTGCATTTCTGACTAGAGTCATGCTAGGGGACTTACAATTCTCTCCCCCTTAAGAAATTTTGGCCTCAAAATTCATATCGCTTTTAAACAATTGATGATATTTCTCTCTCATAGCTGCCTCGGGTTCCCAGTTACTTCTTGCATATCATGATGCTGCCAAAGTACTTTGATTAGAAGGATTTGCTTATTCCTTAACTGTTTGATTTTCCTAGCCAAAATTTCTTTTGGTTCCTCATCATACGTAAAATTCTATTGTACTTGAATATATGGTACTTGTAACACATGTGATTCATCGAAACTATAATTTCTTATCATAGACACATGAAATACATCATGAAGATTGGCTAATTCCATAGGAAGAGCCAATCTATATGCCACTGGTCCAACTCTTTGAAGAATTTCATACAGCCCAATGAATCTCAAACTAAGTTTCCCTTTTTTTCACAAATATAAGTACCTTTCTCCAGGGAAATACTTTTATAAACCCCTTATCACATACAATTATGCAAATTTATCCATAGAATAATTTGTTTGAACAATTATAAAGTGAGCTACTTTGGTGAACTTATCAATTGTTACCAAAATGACATCATATTTTATTTAAGTAAGAGGCAAATCGATCACAAAATCCATGGTGATGTCTTCCCACTTCCACTGTGGATTCAGAATGTGATTTAAAATACTCGAAGAGAATTAATGTTCTGCCTTCACTTGTTGGCATGTTAAACATTTAAAGACATACTCCACAACATCCCTCATCATGCCAGGCCACAAATAAAACTATTTCAATTCTTGATACATCTTGTTCCCACCTGGATGCATAGTAAATATAGTACTATGGGATTCATGTAATATTATTCTTTTCACTTCTTTGTCATTAGGAAAACACAACCTGTCATGGTAATATACACCTACATTTTCTTCCACTATGAACTCTGATTGATAACCTTCATTAATAGCTTTCAAAATATGCTATAGCTTTTTATCATCTTTCTGAGCATCTAACACTGTTTACCTAACTATGGATCTAGCTTAAAGTTGTGCTAATAATGCACAATCTTATGCAAATTTCCATCTGCACTGCTTTAACATCATTGCTTCCATTGTCTTATGATTTAAAGCATCAGCAACCATATTCCCTTTTCCTACATGGTAATCAAGTATGCAGTTATAATCTTTGAATAACTCTAACCACCTTCGTTATCTCAAATTAAGCTCCTTTTGGGTAAGCAAGTATTTGAGGCTTTTATGATCGATACAGATTTTGCAATTTCCCTATATAAGTAGTGCCACCAAATCTTTAAAGTAAAAAACCATAGCTGCTAATTTTAGATATGAGTCTGGTAGATTTGTTCATATGGTTTCAACTATCTCGATGCATACGCTACTACCTTACCATCTTGCATTAATACATAACCTAAGCTAAATTTTGAGGCATCACTATACATTGTATGCTCCTTCCCTGATATTGGTTGAGTTAACACTAGAGCTTCAGTCAACACTTTCTTTAACTGACCAAAATTTGCTTGACAACGATCTGACAACTCAAACTTAATGTTTTCCATTAATAGTTTAGTGAGTGGCAAAGCAATAACTAAAAAACCCTTTACAAATCGACTTTAATAACTATTAAACCTAGAAAACTTCTAACTTTATGCACATTATTGGGTGGTTTCCAATGAATAATAGATCCAATTTTGTTTTGATCCACCCTAACAGCCTCAGCCGATACAACATGACCAAGAAAGAAACTTCTTTAAGCCAAAAGTCACATTTAATCAACTTAGCATACAACTGATTTTCTTTCAAGGTTTGCAACACAATTCTTTAATGTTTAGCATGCTCAGCTTCATTTTTGGAGTAAACCAATATATCATCAACGAATTCTACAACAAATTGATCCAAGTAGGGTATGAATACCCTATTCATTGGATCCATGAATGTAGCAGGTGCATTTGTCAACCCAAATGGCATAACTAACAATTCATAATGTCTATAATGAGTTCTGAATGTAGTTTTGGGAATGTCACAATCTTTAATTATGAGCTGATAATAACCTAATCGTAGATATATTTTCAAAAACACACCAACATCTCCCAACTTATCAAACAAATCCTTGATCTGAGGTAAAGGATATTTGTTTTTCACTATCACTTTGTTAAACTATCATTAATCCATACACATCCTCGTTGATCCATCTTCTTCTTGACAAATAAAACTGGTGCACCCCAAGGTGACACACTAGGCCTGATGAAACCTTTGTCTAACAATTCCTATAACTAAAATTTTATCTCTTTTAATTCAGATGGAGCCATTCAATAAGGTGCCCTAGAGATTTGAGCTGTACTAGGTAGAAGATCAATTGATATCTCAACATCTCTTACTAGAGGAAGCTAGAAAAATCCTCAGGAAACACTTTCAAAAATTAATTCGTAATAGGCAACACAATCAAATCTACTGAAAACTTTTTCCCTTAAACAACTATAGGATAATCTTTACATACTTTGGTAACAATTACACTATGTCCCAATGGACTATTCACACAAACATCAAAATTTAATTGTTGTATCTTTGACATATTTCTACCCAAAGCTCCAATGCAAATATAAGAATAAGTAGAGACAGGATCAATAAGTGCATGTATGTCATAATCATAAATAGAAAAGGTACCAACTATAACTTCTGAAGCATTATGTTCTTAATGAGCTTTCATTGCATAATCCCGATCGACAACCATTTGAGCAGAAGGTCGATCAACTGATTCTGACACATTCCTAGATTGAGATCTATGATGATTTGATCCACCCCTTCTTTTGCCTTTACCTTTACCAGATATGGGAGCATTAGAAGCTCCCATGCTACCTTGTTACCTAAAAATTTTGTCCTATTTTAAAGGACACTTAGCCATAAAATGATCAGCAATACCACATCTAAAGCCTTGTCCGGCCAATTTTCTATAGTTACCCTAATGGCATCTAGAACGATGTGCGACATTCTGGTGCTTGACCCCCATTCTGTCTCCCTGTAGCTTCTTTTTCAAACTTAGGCATTGTAGTGGATTCTTATCTTTTTCCTTTGTTAGCAGAGCTAAAAACAAACTCTATAGGTTGACTTCCTTAAGCTCCTTTAAATCTCTTCCTTGTGGAAGATATTCCTCTAACACCGCTTCTTTTTTGTTCTCTCTCTCTTTACTATCTCATACTTCTCAACCTTTATAGCTGCTATAACCAGTTGATTAAATTCCACTATATACAAGGATGTAAATCCAAACAATTTTTCTTTAATTTGACCATTCATTCCATCTTCAAAGTGTCTGAATTTAAAAAGTCTTGTTAACATCTCTTTAGGAACATACTTGCATAAACGGCTAAATTCTTTTTCATATTCAGGCACAAATGAAGTTCTTTACCTCAAGTTCGAAAAATTTTTCAATTTTTTCCTCCTTGTATGTCTCGATAAATGTATATCTTTTTGAACTCTGCTTTAAAAAATTCCAAGGTATGTGGGTCAGGTAATTGAGGTTGTCTTAGTACCCAGCTTCTACCAATCTTATGCCATGCCTTAAAGTAAGGATACAACACAAGGTACTTTATGATTAGTAGGACAGTTAGTTTCACCTAATATCCTCTCCAATATTTCTAACCAAAACTTAGCTTCATAAAATTGTTCTAAATTAGTGCCCAGAAATTCTTGTGCTCTATGCTTTCTAATCTCAGATATTAGAGATTTAGGCATAGTCATTCTTTTACATAATTTGGGCCATATCCTAAGAAATTTTTAACAAGGCTTCCTCAGGAATAGCCCACAGGAATTTCATGTTGGATTTTAACGGTTACATGCATCACATACATGAGCGGAATTTTAAAATTTTTAACCATTAGTTTTGATCTTGCCATGAATACACAATATAAACTATATGAGAATAAGAAAAATCACCTTTGATTTTTGTTGAACAGTTGTTTTTACTTCGCACCGGGTTATCACAAACCACAGTGTCCAAAATCAAACACCTCCAATGAGTAATCCACACTAGAGAGGGGTAAATTGAACCAACAAATTGGTGTTCAACTAGGGCTGGCCGAAATCCATGAGGCCTAGCAATGGAAGTGGCACAAAAGGGAGAGAGAATTAAGAGAAAAAGACTTTCCTTTTGTTTTAATCACTTAACCCTAATTCTCATTAGTTGGCCTTTTATAGTTAGGTTAAAATTCCAACTCCTTAATGAGATTGGGCTCTTTAAAATTGCTGGAGAATTATTAATTGGGCCTCTGGAATTAATTATAATCATTTGGGCTTAATTAAATCAAAATTAAATCTTTTCATAAAAGACTGCCACAAAATCCACAAACTAGGCCCTTTGTGCATCTAATTGGATTTAAATACCCAAATGGGATTCCAAATCCAACCAAATTAAATATGTGAGTTCCATAACACTTATGTAACATATATAAATTAATTTGGTCAAGAAAAAGCCCTCCAAGCCCTTCTGTATGGAATTGCCGTGTAGCCCTCTTCTAGAGGGCTTCCTCAAACTTCTTCATTCCTTTGGCCCTTTATAATTTCTCCCAATGGTCCTATTAATTATTATATCAGTCCTATAACAATTATAGTAGTCTTATAACACTTATAAGACAATAATAATGAATCATGAAATACATTATTTCATTTAGGTCCAATTTACAGAACATTTCTCAAAAGTTCCGCGGACAATTTTATTTGATCATAATTAATTAAACTCTTTAATTAATTATTATCATATTCTCCTCTCTACCTTTATAATAATATCAAATATTATTATCCT
>CM075815.1:23389878-23552293 GCA_037975025.1 Excoecaria agallocha | reverse complement strand
TTAAGAATGTATAATTGGTGCCAAGCGGACACATGACTAACGAGAGTAAAAGACAATATAATAAGCACATGACTAAGGACAGTAAGAAGTAAGCAAATGACTCTAACATGTATATGCTATTTAATGTATCCTATGGATTTGGCATCGGTGTGAACTCAAACAAAGTAACTGGCTTTGCCCAAGTACTATATATATATATATATCTCAATATTTCTTTTCAATGGTAAGAGATTACCAAGTTATGATCTAATAACATTAAAAAGATAGTTATAATGTGCATGACTAAGTTAAAAAGAGAGGAATATTGATTGACAATCAAAGGTGGAACTATAGAAGTTTGGTTATGCTTTAAACCATAATAGGAATTTAATGATAAGCTTTGAGGCAAGAAAACTTATTTACTTATTTAATCCTATCCCATGATATAATATGAAAACCATAAGTCTACTAGTAGTGGACTAACGATTAAGATGAAATAACCTCACCTAACTCACCTAAGTATAAAATATTATAAGATGAAAAATACAAGTAAGATGATTGAAGTATATATGACTGTGTTATAGTATGTCACGTGTGGTTTCTAATCTAGTAATTGTGAAAGTGAATCAAGGGATAAAATATGAACAAGTAGTGACCTTAAGCTATCAGAGAACCTACTCATTTTATTATATGGATCATAAATGCTTAAGTGTTGCTATATATATATATATGTGTGTGTGTGTGTGTGTGTGTGTGTTTATGTATTGATGTGAATAAGTGCAAGAATAGGGAAACTATTCATAGCGAGCAGCAACAAGGTATGTCATCAAGAACTCTCTATGGGTTATGTAAGTACTATACATTGTATAGTTAGTATGAGCATGCTAGGATGAGTAGCTTACTTCAATATGTGAACAAGTATGAGTATAGAAAGCCTGTACTTTCATGATTTAAATAGCATAAATATGTATATGCACATGTGGAAATGTACAATGCTAATAATGAAAGATTACATGTTATTATTAATTTCTTAAACTTGTGACCATCATGATGTGAAAGAAAGAAAGTTGATGCAACCGTGTGATCATATGATAGCATCCATATGTATTGAAGCCTAGAGCTCAATGTTTGAAGTATGATATGAAATGATATGCATTCTTTTATGAAAAGTGGCTTTAAGCCAAATGATGTACTAAGCAAAGAGGGATATGTTAAATTAAAGTTATTCTTAAATGGTTAAACCTGCGGGTCTTAATTCAGTTATGGATTAGATAGGCATGACTAGAGAGATACAGTTGCAGCTGACATAGTTGACCCCATTTGGATCTTTTTCCTTAATGAAACCATCATTTGACCCCATTTGGGTCTATAGTTTGTTCCTTACTAGAACCATTGCTTGACCCCGTTTGGGTCCATTATTTGATATCTTTGAACATCCATATTTTGATACCTTTGGGTATCCATTGTTCCCATTATCCACCCTTCGAACTAGTAGTTAGCAGGCTATTAAAGATGATAAAAAGTACAAGAAATAAAGTGATATACATATATGTATATATATATGCATTGATTTCTTTATGTAGTTAACATAAGCATGCTGAATGACTTATTGTATTGTGCCATTTTATCTTGAACTCCTTTTGGCTATAACTATCATTATGAAATGAGATGCCATGTTTAGTATATCATGATTGTGAGATATGTATATCACCTCGACCATAAGGTAGGTTTCTGTGTGAATGCCGGTGTGAGTTGAATTCCAACGGTGGGTATCACGGAGAATATATGGACCCCAAAGTGTACACTATTGTACTAGAACTTATATGGAATGTAACAAGTACACTAAGTTCCATATACTCTGCTAATAAAAGGCATGCATGTTGCATCGAGACCTTGTCTTGTAATCATGATATGTAATGCTTATTCTTTGTGATCACATGCAACTCTGCCAATCTGTTTAATTATATACAAATGTTTGCACATATGTAGGCTTAATGATAACATTCATTTAGCCAAGTGCAATGCCTAACATAGAATGATGACTGTAAAGGAATCAGGTTACCATGCTAAGATAACATGAAGGATGTCAAGTCTATGAATCTAATATGAGAATTGCATGATATATGTAATGTAATTATGCCTACCAGGACTACTTATAGATGCTATATGACCTAAACATATCCCTTATGTTGTGAATTAAGGTTGAATTCCTATCTTAGGTGGATAAAGTGATTTAATGCGGTAAGTAGAAATCGTGTACCAATAATAACTATATTGTCTAGCCTCTTGATAAAAAGGATTATAAGAGGTATATGGACGTTTGCATGCTTATATGCATAATGATAACATTGACCTAACTAAGTGCAACGTATGATATAAATTGGTGTTGTAAGAGTTTAAGCTACCATGTTAAGATAACATTAAAAAGCACATATGCAAGAAACAGGAATGAGAATTGAGTTATTATAAGAAGAAATGATGACTAAAAATATGAAAAGAGATGTTGTATGGCATAAGCATTTTCTTAAGCATGCCATATCAACTAATTGAAACGAGTCAAACTTATACGATCAATAGTCATGATTTCTTGAGTTGTAAGAAGAAAGAATTATAAAATGCATGTATGATAATAGTTTGTCATGAATAGTATGTTATGATGATTTTTGTGAAGCAACTATTCTAAGTAGGGTCAAGCTAAGTTTAAGTAAATACTCTAGATTAGTGTAATAGGGTATTCATTGTTAAATCTAAAGTCTTTCTCAAATGATCAGTATAATAAATTCATATGTTATTTGGTGTTATATGATAATAAGGGGTTATGTATATTTATGCATGATAATATGACTCAGTTAAAAGAGTATTCTATATATATATATATAGAGAGAGAAAGAGAGTATTATTCCCCACTAAGCTTTATAGCTTAGCACGGGTTTGTTTATCCATGTAGGTTTCAAGAGAAACACAAGAGGATCGGGTAAGATGCAGTTGCCTTGAGGATATCAGGATACTTGAAGGCTATTTATGTTATGTTTATCTTATCTATAAGCTTAATTATCTTATTATGGCATGTAATGATGGTCTGTATTATTATTATTATTATTATTTTTGCATGACCTTTACTAGGTTTATGAAGATGATGATTGATGATTATCCATGTTTAAGGAATTAGGGTGTTATAGGTGGTTTTATATATCTTAAAGATTAGGTTGTTACAATATGAATGTAAATTAGTAAAGAAAACAAATTAGGAATGAGAGATTTCATAATGGCTGAATTATGTACTAAATGATAATATAAGATAATTTGATAATTAATAGCATAACTAATGTGAAATACGTAATATAATAAATAAATAATGTAATAGAAATGGGTTACAATTAAAAATAACAAGTAGACATAATTATGTACTAGTAAACATAATGGTGGAATTAAAGGTAAAATAGGAATTTTAACGTCAATTAGATTAATTTTATCTTATGAATGGCATGTAAATAAAAAAAGAAAGATAATGTATGTATAAGAATACTAAGAAGCTAAATGGTGAAGGTGGTAATAATGGCATGTTTTTTCATTTTCATATGATATTATATGTATACATGATACATATATGATTGATAGATATGAATGGACGCTAAATAAGTATATGATATTTATGGCATAATGTGAATAACATGAATAATAACATAAAAAGATAATGTAAAATAAAACATACATTTGTTCTTATTATAAAGTGGGTAATCTAGGATCCTATGACGTAAATGCTAGCCATATGGACACATATAATGCGGTCCCACGATGAGTCATCATGATATTTGATTTAGTTCAAACATTGAGGATCTGCCAGCATATAGCATATGGTGGGATAGTTGTATCATGTTAAGCACGCAGTCACTCCGCTATGCTTGTGCAACATTATTACGTTAAGCACGTGGTCCCTTCAGCCCATTGCAACATTGGAGTCCTCATCCTGCATATCCAATTTGAGGATTTCAACTAGTCATCACTAGGGGCAAAATGGTAAATATATGTGAAAATAATGGTCAAAAAATAAATCATGCATAAAGGATATCATACAAATGGTAAAATAAGGAATAATGTAAAGTATTAAATTAGTATTTTCAGAAAGGGCATGATTGTAAATATGCAAGAAAATAGCCAGCAAATGGTAATTTATGCATAAAAGATGTCATAAATTTGGATAAATGAGAAATAATGTGATAAACATTATTTATAAAGGGTAAAAATATAATTACATGATAAACCAGAGGCAAAATCATAATTTGGCAAAATTCTAAAAGAAAAAAAAGTAAAATAAGTGAAAAGGAAAAAATTATAATTAATGAAAAATTTCAAGGACCAAAATATAATTTACCACTTTCTAGTCAAACATAAGGACCAAAAATTAAATTTTATGTTTAAAAAGAAACAAAAGTTAAAGGAAGCAAAAAGAGTCAAAATCAAAGTCATACAAGGTTAAATATGATGAATTCGAAAATATAAGGACTAAATGGTAATTTCCAACTTAAGTAGGGAATCAAATGAATTTAATTGAGGAAAATATGTAATAAAATAATGAAATGGAATTTATGTCATTAAAAGAATAAATTTCAAGTTGATTAATTAAAAATGACAAATAGGGGTAAAATGGTAATTTTAAAGTAATTTGCCATTGCATGGGAAAATATGTGGACTCAAATGTAAATTGAATGATAAATGCAAGATAAAAGTTCAAAAGGAGCAAAAGGATAAATTTATGTGTTAAATAATAAATTATGTATTAAAATAAAAAGTTTAAGGACCACATTGTAAATTTTCATCCCAATTGAGAGATAAGTGAGAACAAAATAAAAATAAGTGATAGTAAGGATTAAATAATAATTGGAGGAATCAAAGTAGATATTTTAGATAAAATATAATTAAGAATAAATAGGATAAGAATGTGAGAAAATAAAGGCAATAAAGACTAATTAGTAAATTACCATTGCGTATAGAAACATTAAGAATAATGAAAGATATAGAGGGAACAAAATGGTAAATTAGCATAAGAGCCATTGAATTACATGATGGAATAATAGTTCAAGAATTAAATTGTAAATTGCTTTAAAAGTAAAGGAATAAGAGAATAAAGGATAAAAATAATAACAAAAGGAATTGAAATGCAAATAGAATTAATAATATAAATTTAATATATTAAGGTTGAAAATATGCAAAGAATGGAATGAATAAAGACCAAAATGTGATTTATTATCTCTGAAGATTGAATAAGAAATAAATTGAATATAAAAAGGATTAAATAATAAATTTAGACAACAAGAAAGGAAATTAGGTAAAATGGTAGTTTATTTGAAATAATTTTATTAGATGAAATTTTATGCAGTTGTATACACCACTGGGCAACAATGTTTCTTAATGTGTGATTTGTTAACTGCAAGGTGGGATAGGTAACGAAGGATGTAAGGGAAGTAGCGGAATGGCATGTACATGTGTTGTTCATGGGATTATGGACTTTAGATATTTTATGTATTATATTTTGCACAATTGACACCATGATAGGGTTTTTTCTAGCCAAAATTCCATATTTTCTTCCTACAAAATAGGGGATTATTTCAGGATTAAAAATTTGTCTTTTCGCTTGATCTTAATCCAAAGACATTAAGATGGATAGGATAGTATTTGGGGAATAATAAGAATCATATATCAAGATAGAGAGAGAGAGAGAAAAGGGAGAGAAAAATACCTATTTTTTCTCTTGTTTTGAGAAAGATTGAAGGAATTAGGAGAGGAGATAGAGAAGCACACTCATTAGTCTTTTAAAAATAGCTATGCTGAAGGTAATATAAGAGACAAAGATCTAGCCTTTAAATAAATCTAAAACTTTAATTCTTACAAAAATTTGTTTGGCAATTTCCTTGGATGGGCTTGATCTATTATTGCTTTCTTTTTCTGTATATTTTTGTTAATGTTATGTTCTTTTTTATTTTGTAAATAAGGTTTTATTAGCATCATTATGTGTGATTTTGTGTTTTATGGATGAATTTATTATTTCCTTATGAGTTGAATGAAGTTTCATGCATTTTGTTAGTCTTTTCTCTCTCTAGAATATATATTTCTCTCACCATATAATCTTGTACAAATTGTGTTATTTTGTGTTTTTAGACCCTATGTTGATTTTTTATGTTGATCATAAGAAGTTTGGAAGTATTTTTTATGTGTTTTGAGCCTTCGAGTACATTTTGTGCCCTTGTATTTTAGTTATGGTGTTGTTCCAGTAGCTACTAGACAGTCCTAGAGTGACTCACGACCTTGAGTTGTGAAGAGTCATGAACTTGGTCCGTGACTAGCTCTTGACTTGATCGTGACTCATTTTTGACTGGGCAGTGACTCACTTGAGGGAACATGACTCATTCCAATCAAGGCCATGACTCAGCTTTGGTCCATGGCTCACTTGAGTGACATTCATGACTCACTTAGTCACTCACATTCTCTCTCTTCATTTTTGCAAGTTTTTCTTTAATTTGCGTTATCTTATTTTATATTAATAATTTTTATATTTTGAGTGTTTTTTATGCTTAAGCTTATTGATGTTTAATAAGTAATATGTTAATCATATTTAATTAGCCCATTATTTTATTGTAATTTTATATGTGTAGATACCTAGAATTCATTCGGAGGGGCTAGGAGAAATAAGAAAGCTCGGTGGACTCCAGAAAAGTTACTTTATTTCATTCAAGTTTATTTATTTTATTTGTATTTTTCCCTTTAATTATTACATGGATTGTAATATTGAGTAAAAAAGGTATTTCTGGCATGAAACATGAGGAAACTCACATCAAACATTTTTACTTAAATAATTGAGTTTTGTTAGCTAAATGGACAAATGTCATGGTTTTATCAAAAAATTAAATCAAAATATTTTCTAATTATTCATCAGGGAACAAATGTTTCCAAATTTAATGAATATCCCAATTTATAAATGTTTTATATTGTTTATTTTATTCCTTAATATATCAAAATGCTTTTACCTGAATAAGGATAAAAACAAAAATAAGCTAAATAGTTTGTTTATTTATTTATACACATACATTAGAACCAATGTCCTATAATTCCCATGATTTATGTATGATTTTATTGATTTTTATATGCTTGTTTTTATTTATTTCATTTTATAATCTGCAATGCATGAGAAAAGGTCAACATAATTAGCCACAAAAATCATTTATATTAATTATTAAACAAGTAATGCAAGTAGGAATAAAATCTAAACTATCTCAAGTTTCAGTGTCACAAGGTAAAAAATATCACTTTTCCAATATTTTATTCGATGGCTACTCTTAAATGCATGCTATGAGATGCTCAATAGATGTCTCATAGATTAATTGTTAGTAAATTGACAAGAATACCCCGAAAAGCTATCTTATGCGTTTTGGAGGCTCGAGGCATCACAGATTGGGTTGAATCCTTACCTATTACGAAGCAATTGATTTTAATGAGTTAGATGAACCTTAACCCGATCTCAAGTCCTAAAAGTGGGCTTCCAAGAGAAAATCAGATGCCTATAGGATCACACAGAGTAGGTAAACAAGCTCAATTAGGGCTAAATAAGAAAAATGTGCCTAGATTACTTTCTAACTTGTTTTAGTTGTTTCGATGCTTCGAAAAGTGATAAGGAAGGTTTTAGTTTCCTAAAATTCAATTGTTAACTACCTTGATGCACTAGTTTTTCTTCTTATTTTAGAACTAGTCTCAATGTTCAAAATGCTAAAACTAACAAATATTATTCAAGTTGAATGCTAACCTAGATAAAATTCCATCAAGCAATAAGCTTGCCTTAATGCTAAACGTAGATTTGACCATTACACATTCTATGTTAAAGTTCAACAAGTTTGATTTCGAGAATAAAATAGGATGAACAAGACTAAATGCAAGTTAAATGATAATTGACTACCTATATCGTTAGTACCGTGAAATAAAAAACACATTAAAACTACCGTAAGAACTCCAAAATAAAAACATTAATATTACTACTTAAAACACAATACAAAGTCACTACTCTCAAAAGTTACAATTAAAACAAACACAACTAAAACACAAGAAAAGATAACTCAATAAACAAAAACACAGAACACAAATCAATACAAAAACTTTCATGAACAAAATGGGAATTTGAGATTTTCTACATATTGAATTTTAAAATAAAAATTATGCCTTGGTAAGCTCTACCCCCCTCTAAAAATATTTATTATCCTCAGCAAGGTACTAGATGTTAGTGTAAGCCCTAGCCCCAATGCATTGTTATAAAACACTTAAGCTAATAAATGAGGCATTTGTTTTATCTATTGTATTCCTGTGCATATCAATTGATATAACTATCCAAGAATGTTGTTTCAATTTAAGTTATCATATGTGAGGCACATGGTTGTAAAACCTTGAAACAATTGAGACTTCATTTTATATATCCCTAGTCAGTCATAGTTATAGGAATAACAAATGAATTAAGACTAGTATGTTCTCTCTGATAAGTTGAGTTATGTCTTACGGATCATAAGGACTAAAGTGTCAATCAGAGATCATAGATACATGTTTAGAACATGGTATCTAGATTTGATCCGTTCATAAGAACATTACATGGTACAAGTCATAAGTGTTTCTTATGTGCAAGTTTTGCATCGAAGTTATTTGACCTGAAATCTCTATGAAACTCTTTATGAATTACTATATACTTTGACATACAACTAACATACTCGTAACATGATGACAAGTATGGGTATGCACTAATTCATGTTAGAGAGCATGAGAGAAGTGAAGGGATTACCCCTCTCGATAAGAGAGAAAATATCATTGGCCACTTGATCGGTGGACTGAGAAGTGTATGACCATACCGAGATGAAATGATGAGAAATCATTATTTATCTGAGAGTTCAGTGTCATTGGAATATCAAGAAAGGAATTAGTATATATAAGGATGACTAGTTCCAAGCCTTATATTAATTCTGATATTTATAGGTAAGGGACTATTCAAAATTGCATTAGGTCACTAAATGCCATTTGCATTTTCATTTAATTTGGAATGCTATAATATCTTGCTAGAGAATATATATAGCCTTTGAATTAATTTATTAATTCATTGCCAATATTAAATGGACTAATAGGATCACACACAGCATTGGGCTTAAAATATTAAAATAGTGTATTGGGCATTAATTTGGGCCTTTATTTAAAGTCAAATTAATGTTGATAATGGGTATTAAAATTGCTAAATGGACTTTGGCCTATGAAGAGTGAAAAACACGGCAAAAGGAATGGTAAATTGATTATTTATTTATCTTTAGATGATTGATTATTTATTTATCTTTAGATATTTGATTATTTATCTTTAGATAATGAAGTTCATTAAATTTAAATTCCTATTTATCTTTGAATCAAGATATACCACTTAATTAGGAAGTGATGGAGGCTGAAATTACAACCTAAATGCTAGTGAATTTCGGCACACACAAAACCCTAAGCTAAGTGATATATATAGATAAGAAGTAACTTTGCCAATTAGGGTTTGTTTTCTCTCTCATTGCCACCACTCTCAAGGTGAAAATATTCTTCCTTCTTCTATTGGATTTTGGGTAGCCATTGGTGAACCTTAGAAAGAACAAGATCAAGTCTTGTGTCTAGTTTAATACCCATTTCCAAATACACAAAGATTAGAGTTAGCACTCTAGGCTTTAAGCTATCCTTGCTAGTGTGTGTGTGAGCATAGAGAGGAGTGGCGTAAAAGTAGCTCTTTTGGCATTGGTGATCAAGATGTAAGGAATATAAGTCTAACTTATTTGCTGGTCATCTTCAAAATCAAGTTTTGAAGTGCATCTAAACTTGTAAGTTTTCAAATACCCTAAAATTGCATGTTTTGATTCTTTGTTGTATATTGCGTGGCATGTATGATCCAAATTTTTTATTTTTATCGCTGCGTGATCATCATGTATATGCCATGTGATATCCCATCAATAGAAACCAAAACATCACTATGGAGTTGGAGATGATGGCGGTGGTGGTGCCGGTGAGAACTGCTTCTAAAATTGCATGGTGAAGTGATTAAAGCTTTTCTGCAATTTATCGATTCATTCGGCTTAAACATCCAATCAAGCATTCACCCAATTCATGGAAGCTACCATTTTTATGAAGGGCCTTCCTCAGCTATAGTCACCTGTTTATCCTCATATTTTTGTGGACCAATCCAACCAATAATAATCAAATGCAAATATTCTTTCCTATCCATCCAATGGTAGTGCAACTTATCCCAAATCACTTTCAAGTTCTTTAACATTTTATAATCCATGAATTGGGTTCGCCAAGAGAGCGCCCTATATCCAAGTGCTTTATAGCTTTTACCATAATCATGGCAATCTATCCTGAAAATATTATATTGACAAAATTTGGCTTTCTTTGCAAACCTTCAATCGTATACTGTAATAAGTATGCACTATTCAATCAAATTCCATCAACCATACACTTCAAAATAAGTAACTAATCTATATTCATACCATTCAAGCACCGCTATGGCTAAAGAAAGTGATTGCTAAGAATAGATAAAGAACTCATAATGTATGTTTTTTCAAAGATTAAGCCTTAGTACTGCTAGAATTATACATAATTAGGTCTTTGGGATCTCAAATCACTTCCTATTCCTCACTCGGTGTGGAATTAGGTAAATCATTTATACCTCCATCAAAAACCCAAATGTCGTGTGAACTTTGTAAAGGATATGGTGTATGGCTTCTGACCTAAATAAAAGAAAATAGTGTCATTGTTATCATCATCTTTAAAGTGGCAACCAAAATTGGTGAGAAAGTCTCTTGCAAAGGATGGATACACTTCAGGCTTCTTCTTGATAAATGCACCCTAACTAAAGTTTTGAACTAGCAAATCAATGTCAGCCCAAAGATTAGCAGCATCAATATTAAGAAATAATTTGTTCAAGTAAAATAGCTTCACATGTTATGCACTTGCAAAATACTCAAATAAAGTCACATGTTCTTCCTTTACATAAGGCGGCATGTGTATTCCCGAAGAACTAGAAGCATCTTCATTCTATGTTCTCTTTGTAGCCAATGTCATGGAAAACCAAGGTTACCTTAGCAACCTCCATATGAGTAACATTATGTAGCTTCAATCTATGTCCACTCACTATATATTATTGACCATCCTTTAGACTCTTAATAGTAACGACTTTGAATTTATTGTTTGAAACCACTCGATATGGCCTAAGCCATCTAGATTTCAGCTTACCTAGAAACAATCAAAACCTACTATTGTAATGCAAAACTAGAATCCTTGGAACAAATTCTTTCAGGGATAACTTCTTGTCATGCCAACACTTTACTTTTTCCTAATATAAAGTAGCATTATAATAGGAGCATTGTCAAAACTCCTTAAGTTTATGATGGAATATGACAAGGTATGAATGTGATGATAGCACAGTGGAAAAACAAAAATTTTTATCATACATGCCATACAATTCCATGACAAGAATCGAAACATGCAATTTTAGAGTTTTAAACTTACAACTTTAGATGCCTTTAAAACTTGATTTTGATGATGACCAGCAACCAAGAAGGATATGTCCACCTTAGATCTTCACCACCAATGCCAAGGAACAGCCTTTACGCCACTCCCTCTATTCTCACACACACACTTGCAAAGATGGCTTAAAATCAAGAGTGCTAGCTCTATGATTGTGTATTCGGCAATGGGAATGATTTGAAGCCACAAGATCTGATCTTGTTCTTCCTTTAGGTTACTGTTTCAGCCCGAGAACACAAGAGAACAAGAAAGATTTCTTTCCCCTTGAGTATTTCGGCCAAGAGAGAAAAATAGCAAAACGGCATCCACTTTTATTCATTTAATTCATTAATTTATATCACTTAATTTAGGTCAAGTGTGAGTGCCAAAAATTAAGTGTTAATTTCAGCCTCCATCACTTCCTAATTAAGAGATATATCTTAATTTAAATTCTATTAGAATTTAAATTCAAATGGCATTAGTCATTTAATCAAAACAAACTTACTTATTTAAGGTGATAAGTTGCCGAATTCAACTAGTATTTTAGTTTGAATTTTGGCTACTTTAATTCCCTCTCAAGTATTATATTTTGATTAAATACAAATTAGGATTTAATACTCAATCAACTTAATTATACATAGATAATTAATCAATTGAAATTAAACCTAGTACATGCCAACAAATTTCTCTCGTGACCAACTGTTAACAGATTTGCCTAAAACAGCAAGCTATTTTAGGCAAAAAACTCGTTTCACAGATTTGCCTAAAACAGCTAGCTGTTTTAGGCAAAATCGTGGCTTAACAGATTTGCCTAAAACAGCTAGCTGTTTTAGGCAAAAATCTGTTTACCCATTTTATGCATTAATTTGACTTTAAATAAAAGTCTAAATTAATTCCCAATACACAATTTAAATATTTTAAGCCCAATGCTTTGTGTGCGATCCTATAGGTCCATTTAATGTTGGCAATGAATTAATAAATTAATTCAAAAGCTATATATATTCTCTAGCAAGATATTATAGCATTCCAAATTAAATGAAAATGCATATGGCATTTAGTGACCTAATGAAATTTTGCATAGTCCCTTACCCATAAATATAAGAATTAATATAAGGCATGGAACCAGTCATCCTTATATATATTAATTCCTTTCTTGATATTCCAGTGACACTGAACTCTCAGATAAATAATGATTACTCATTATTTCATCTCGGTATGGCCATACACTTCTCAGTTCACTGATCAAGTGGCCGATGATATTTTCTCTCTTAATGAAAGGGGTAATCCTTTCATTTCTCTCATGCTCTCTAACATGAATCAATGTATACCCAATCATACCCGTACTTGTGACTCTGTTACGAGTACGTTAGGTGTATGTCAAAGTACACGGTAATTCATAAAGAGTTTTATAGAGATTTCAGGTCTAAGAACTCCGATACAAAACTTGCATATGAGAAACACTTATGACTTGTACCATGTAGTGTTCTCATGAGTGGATCTAATCCAGATACCGTGTTCTAAACATGTATCTATGATCTCTGATTGACACTCTTGTCCTTATGATCCGTAAGACAGAACTCAACTTATCAGAGAGAGCATACTAGTCATAATTCATTTGTTATTCCCATAACAATGACTGACTAGGGATATTTAGAATGAAGTCTCATTTGTTTCAAGGTCTTACAACCATGTGCCTCACACATGATAACTTAAACTGAAACAACATTCTTGGATAGTTCTATCAATTGATATGCACAGGAATACAATAGATAAAACAAATGCCTCATTTTTATTAATTTCAAGTGTTTCATTACAATGCATTGGGGCTAGGGCTTACACTAACAATCTCCCACTAGCACTAGTCCCAATTGGGCATAGCCCTAAGACCGAACGCTCTCAAATGAGCTTCGTGCAGATTTGGACGTAACTGTTTCGTCAAAGGATCTGCTACATTGTCTTCACTTGCTATCTTGCTAACCTTGACGTCCCCACGATCAATGATTTATCTGATCAAGTGGTACCTCCTGAGTATGTGTTTGGATTTCTGGTGTGACCGGGGCTCCTTTGCCTGTGCGATGGCCCCGTTGTTGTCACAGAAAATTTCTAATGGATCTAGGATGCTTGGGACCACTCCTAATCCAGTAATGAAATTTTTAATCCAAACAGCCTCTTTTGCAGCCTCACTTGCTGCAATATACTCAGATTCTGTAGTTGAGTCGGCAACGGTTTCTTGCTTTGAGCTTCTCCAGCTGACAGCACCACCGTTCAAAACAAAAACAAACCCAGATTGCGATCTAGAATCCTGAGTGCTGGTCTGAAAAGTAGCATCGGCATAACCTTGTATGACGAGCTCTTCTTGACCACCATACACTAAGAAGTGATCCTTAGTCCTTCGCAGGTACTTTAGAATCCCTTTTACAGCAGACCAGTGCTTCTCACCAGGGTCTTGCTGAAACTTACTGGTTATACTCAGTGCATGAGCAACATCCAATCTAGTACATAACATAGCGTACATGATAGATCTAATAGCAGATGCATATGGGATTCTACTCATGTTGTCCCTTTCCTCTTTGGTTTTAGGGCACTGTTCTTTAGTCAAAGGAACTCCCAAAGCCAAAGGTATGTACCCTTTCTTTGAGTCTCCCATACTAAAACGCTTTAGTACTTTGTCTATGTACTTTTCTTGACTTAGTCCCAAAAGCCAATTCGATCTATCTCTATAGATTCGAATACCAAGTATTGTCTCGGCTTCACCTAAGTCTTTCATTGAGAAACATTTTCCCAACCATTGCTTAACCTTTTACAATGTTGGAATGTCATTCCCAATGAGAAGGATGTCGTCCAAATATAGGACTAGAAATACTACTATGCTCCCACTAACCTTCTTGTACACACAAGGCTCATCTTCGTTCTTGATGAAGTCAAATTCTTTGACTGCCTCATCAAAACGAAGATTCCAACTTCGGGATGCTTGCTTTAATCCATAAATGGATTTTTGAAGCTTGGAAACCTTCTTAGGATGCTTGGGATTGACAAAACCTTCAGGCTGTGTCATATACACATCCTCAAGTAAATTTCCGTTGAGGAAAGCAGTTTTGACATCCATTTGCCATATCTCATAATCATGATATGCAGCTATGGCAAGCAAGATCCTAATGGATTTGACCATGACTACAGGAGAAAAGGTCTCGTCATAGTCTACACCATGAGTTTGTCGAAAACCTTTTGCTACTAGTCTACCTTTGTAGGTCTTATCAACTTTGAGTTTGAATAGCCACTTGCATTTAATTACCTTAGCACCTTCCGGTGGATCAACCAAGGTCCAAACCTGGTTATCGTACATTGATTGCATCTAGGATTTCATGGCTTCAAGCCAATTTTCCGAGTCTGGGCTCTCAATAGCTTCTCGGTAGGTAGTAGGATCCTCACGATCTACTAACTCAATAGTGTCACTGTCAGTGATTAGAAATCCATATCTCTCAATTTCCTGACGTACCCTACCAGACCTTCTAGGTTCTTGTGTAATGGGTTCTTCTTCCACAACTGGTTGTGAACTTGATCCCATTTCCAACTCATCCTCTATAGGAGTTTGTGGCGCTTGAATTTCTCCAAGTTCTACTTTACTCCCACTGTCTTTCTTGAGAAGGAACTCCTTTTCCAAGAAAATAGCCTTGCGAGCAACAAATACTTTGTTCTTGGCTTGTGAGTAAAAGTAGTATCCCTTTGTTTCTTTGGGATAACCCACAAACAAGTAGACAGTCGATTTGTACTCTAGTTTGTCAGATGTTAATTTCTTAACATGTGCTTCACAGCCCCAAATCTTGAGAAAAGACATATTGGGTTCTTTCCCAGTCCATACCTCGTATGGTGTCTTCTCAACTGCTTTAGTTGGAGTACGGTTCAATAGAAACGCAGCAGTTTCTAATGTATAACCCCAAAAAGAGATAGGAAGATTAGCTTGACTCATCATAGATCGAACCATGTCCAACAGAGTTCGATTTCTCCTTTCGGACACACCATTCCATTGCGGTGTTCCAGGAGGAGTGAGCTGTGAAATAATACCACACTCTTTTAGATGATCATCAAACTATTGGCTTAAGTATTTGCCACCTCGATCTGATCGAATGGCTTTTATACTTTTGCCAAGTTGGTTTTCTACTTCGTTCTTAAACTCTTTGAATTTCTCAAAAGTTTCAGACTTGTACTTCATTAGATAGACATAGCCATATCTACTGAAGTCATCTGTGAAAGTCACGAAGTAGCTAAAACCACTTCTAGCTTGTGTACTTAATGGTCCACATACATCGGTATGTATTAGTTCCAATAAGCCATTAGTCCTTTCACATTTCTTGTTAAAAGGACTCTTTGTCATTTTTCCATGCAAACATGGCTCGCATGTGTCATAAGACTCTAAGTCAAATGACCCAAGTACTCCAGTTTTGTGGAGTCTTGAAATACATTTTTCATTTGCATGTCCTAAACGACAATGCCAGAAGTAAGTAGGGTTTAATTCGTTTGATTTAACCCTCTTTGTATTAATGTTGTATATGGACTCTTTGTTTTGTAAATCATGGATATAAAGGCCATTTTGCAACATGGCATTGCCATAAGAAATGCCTTCGCGACGAATATGAGCATTGCCCTTTTTAATAACAAAATCAAATTCATCATTATCCAAACATGAAACTGAAATAATGTTTCTGCTCATAGCAGGCACATAATAACAATTATCCAAAACAATACAAAGTCCGGAAGGTAAAGTGAGGTGATAGTCGCCTATCTCCATTGCAGCAACTCTGCTCCATTCTCCACACGGAGGTCCACTTCATTCTTCCCAAGTAACCGCCTATTTCTTAGCCCCTGCACATTTGAACAAATGTGAGAACCACAACCGGTATCCAATACCCAAGTGGTAGAAATAGAAAGGTTAATTTCAACAACAAAAATACCAAAACTGGACGCCTTGGCTCCATTCTTCTTTTGTTCTTCCTTGAAGAGAGCGTAATTCTTCCTCCAATGCCCCAACTTGTTGCAATGGAAGCATGTGCTCTCACTCTCCTTGAGTTTTGGCGCCTTGGGCTTGGATTGGGCCTGAGGTGCACTCCCAACTGTCTTGGGTTTTCCCTTTACCTTTCCCTTTCCCTTAGCGGGTCCCTTCTTAATTCCCTTTTGAACCATTAGCACGGGATTGGTCTTTCGAATGTTCTTTTCAGCATTCTTAAGCATCCCATGAAGCTCAGTGACTGACTTGTTCATTGCATGCATGTTATAATTCATCACAAATGGATCATAAGCAGCAGGCAATGATCCTAAGATCAAGTCAGTGGCTAATTCCTTTGGCACTTGTACCTCAAGCTTCTCAAGAGTATCAAGATACCCTTTCATCTTGAGTACATGGGTACTAACAGGAGTACCCTCAGCCATCTTGCAAGAAATTAAAGCCTTTGTTGTCACGAACCTCTCGTGACGAGCTTGCTCTTGGAACATCTCCTTGAGGTGCACCATGATCGCATAAGCCTCTTGGTCCATAAATTGCTTTTGCAAGTCAGGCACTATAGTGGCCAGCATCAGACAGGTCACATCATTAGAGTCACTCTTCTTGGTCTCAAAAGTTTCCTTTTGAACCGCAGAGGCGTTCCTTCCTGGTTCTTCAGGCAAGGGCGCATCCAAAACATACGACTTCTTCTCTTGCTTAAGAACTATTCTTAAGTTTCGAGACCAGTCTATGAAATTGGTGCCATTCAATTTGTCCTTTTCAAGGACCGATCACAATGAGAAATTGTTGTTTGAAGATGCCATTTTCAATCTATAATAAAATTTAGCAAGATTAAATGAGGTCTTATTAATGATCCCACAAACCGAATTAATATCCCTTTAAATAATTCGCGTTAGTGATTTAATGTGGGCCAAGATCCACTTTTCACAACAACTTATTAGTCAAGCTGAGCTTGTACACCTAACAAGTTAAGTTACTTAGGTAGGAAAACTCCAATCATGTCTCGTACATGACTCTTGGATCAAATGGGCTAACATCTTAAGATGTTATAGCACAACCCATTTATTAGTTGCCTAGGTCCGGGCATCCCTTTCCATGTTAAGTCCAACCTACATTCACAACCCATGCCTCACAAAGATAATCGGGCGCATCTAGGACTCCTAGTCTACGTGACCGATGATCGATGCCTTGACATGTTTCGAATTAGGAAGGCAACTTTGTGACTTACTATTTTAGGGATTCATTTTATTACGGCTTACATAGCATACGCTTTGTCATCCATACATAGCATGCATATATATATAATTGCATAAACTAAAGTGTGACAAACATGGGCCCAAAAACCTACAACTAAGATTCTATACTATTACATAAGAATCTTCGAGTTGGGCTTCTCCACTCCGGTGGGCTTCGTCTTGATTTACAAAGTCTTCAAGTATATTCTATTCTAAGAAATAAATGAAACTTTTACAATAAAACATAATGGCTCGCAGGCCATATTTAATTACAAAAACCCAGGGCCCATGAATGCACCATGCATATCCATTCATCACACCAAATTAGCAAATAAATATACATAGCATTCATGGATAAAACAAAGTCCAATTTTAATTAATTTAGCCAAGCCCATTAATGGAAATTGTGTACTTGAACCTTTAAGAGAAGACCCCATGACGGGACTGGGCCAAAGCCCAATGGACCTAAATCCTCTTATTGAATAAGTTCTCTTAAAAGCCCAAAACACTAACTAGTTAGATTTGTGCTATAAATCAACTCTAGTATAATTTCCAATTTTGCCATTTTTAATTTTATGTCATACAGCCCATAAACATTAAAAATGCATATAATATGTGCTAACATGAATTAAAAATAAAATCATGAAGAACACATATATAGTACACGGCATTCATGCAAAAACAAACAAACAACAAAAACTAGTTGTTTAATGCTTATGTAATGCCATAAAATGCACAAACATTTAAATCAATTTTATGAGTCATTTAATAATCTAAATAAGTCCATAAACATTGATTTAATATTCTGTACCATTTTAATCTAAATGTGTTTTTACCATTTTAATCAAAACAAAACAAACAATGTTGATTAAACATGTAACAAACACAAACTAGACATAGTTTTAAGTGATTTTAAAAATAATCAATTAAATTGTCATGGACCAGAATTAAAACCAAATTTAAAACATGTCCAGACCTGTTATTTAATCTTTAAAAATCACTTACAAACATCCCAAAAACGTTTTTACATTTAATTTTGAAAACTAGTTGTTAAACTAGCAATTTACATGCCAACTAGCACCTAGTTTCATAATTAACATGTACCATCAGGTATAAATAATTAAATCCGACCATTACCAGCCCTAATAACATCTTAGGACAGTATATTAACATGTCATATTAATTATAATACCTATCTAATCAATTAAAATCGTTTTTACACCAAAACAATGCAAAAAACTCAAAACAGAAAATTTTAGATTTGCATGTTTTCATAATGACGATTTTTAATTAATTTTTTCATGCATCTAAAGCACTAAAATAAGCATGTTCAGGCTCTGATACCATTGATGGAATATGACATGGTATGAATGTGATGATAGCACAGCGAAAAAATAAAAATTTTTATCATACATGCCATACAATTCCATGACAAGAATCGAAACATGCAATTTTAGAGTTTTAAACTTACAACTTTAGATGCCTTTAAAACTTGATTTTGATGATGACCAGCAACCAAGAAGGATATGTCCACCTTAGATCTTCACCACCAATGCCAAGGAATAGCCTTTACGCCACTCCCTCTATTCTCACACACACACTTGCAAAGATGGCTTAAAATCAAGAGTGCTAGCTCTATGATTGTGTATTCGGCAATGGGAATGATTTGAAGCCACAAGATCTGATCTTGTTCTTCCTTTAGGTTACTGTTTCAGCCCGAGAACACAAGAGAACAAGAAAGATTTCTTTCCCCTTGAGTATTTCGGCCAAGAGAGAAAAATAGCAAAACGGCATCCACTTTTATTCATTTAATTCATTAATATATATCACTTAATTTAGGTCAAGTGTGAGTGCCAAAAATTAAGTGTTAATTTCAGCCTCCATCACTTCCTAATTAAGAGATATATCTTAATTTAAATTCTATTAGAATTTAAATTCAAATGGCATTAGTCATTTAATCAAAACAAACTTACTTATTTAAGGTGATAAGTTGTCGAATTCAACTAGTATTTTAGTTTGAATTTTGGCTACTTTAATTCCCTCTCAAGTATTATATTTTGATTAAATACAAATTAGGATTTAATACTCAATTAACTTAATTATACATAGATAATTAATCAATTGAAATTAAACCTAGCACATGCCAACCAATTTCTCTCGTGACCAACTGTTAACAGATTTGCCTAAAACATCAAGCTGTTTTAGGCAAAAAGACAGTTCAATATATTTGCCTAAAACAGCTAGCTGTTTTAGGCAAAAAACTCGTTTCACAGATTTGCCTAAAACAGCTAGCTGTTTTAGGCAAAATCGTGGCTTAACAGATTTGCCTAAAACAGCTAGCTGTTTTAGGCAAAAATCTGTTTACCCATTTTATGCATTAATTTGACTTTAAATAAAAGTCTAAATTAATTCCCAATACACAATTTAAATATTTTAAGCCCAATGCTTTGTGTGCGATCCTATAGGTCCATTTAATGTTGGCAATGAATTAATAAATTAATTCAAAGGCTATATATATTCTCTAGCAAGATATTATAGCATTCCAAATTAAATGAAAATGCATATGGCATTTAGTGACCTAATGCAATTTTGCGTAGTCCCTTACCCATAAATATCAGAATTAATATAAGGCATGGAACTAGTCATCCTTATATATATTAATTCCTTTCTTGATATTCCAGTGACACTGAACTCTCAGATAAATAATGATTACTCATTATTTCATCTCGGTATGGCCATACACTTCTCAGTTCACTGATCAAGTGGCCGATGATATTTTCTCTCTTAATGAAAGGGGTAATCCCTTCACTTCTCTCATGCTCTCTAACATGAATCAATGCATACCCAATCATACCCGTACTTGTCACTCTGTTACGAGCACGTTAGGTGTATGTCAAAGTACACAGTAATTCATAAAGAGTTTCATAGAGATTTCAGGTCTAAGAACTCCGATACAAAACTTGCATATGAGAAACACTTATGACTTGTACCATGTAGTGTTCTCATGAGTGGATCTAATCCAGATACCGTGTTCTAAACATGTATCTATGATATTTGATTGACACTCTTGTCCTTATGATCCGTAAGACAGAACTCAACTTATCAGAGAGAGCATACTAGTCTTAATTCATTTGTTATTCCCATAACAATGACTGACTAGGGAAATTCAGAATGAAGTCTCATTTGTTTCAAGGTCTTACAACCATGTGCCTCACACATGATAACTTAAACTGAAACAACATTCTTGGATAGTTCTATCAATTGATATGCACAGGAATACAATAGATAAAACAAATGCCTCATTTTTATTAATTTCAAGTGTTTCGTTACAATGCATTGGGGCTAGGGCTTACACTAACAATCTCCCACTAGCACTAGTCCCAATTGGGCATAGCCCTAAGACCGAACGCTCTCAAATGAGCTTCGTGCAGATTTGGACGTAATTGTTTCGTCAAAGGATCTGCTACATTGTCTTCACTTGCTATCTTGCTAACCTTGACGTCCCCACGATCAATGATTTCTCTGATCAAGTGGTACCTCCTGAGTATGTGTTTGGATTTCTGGTGTGACCGGGGCTCCTTTGCCTGTGCGATGGCCCCGTTGTTCTCACAAAAAATTTCTAATGGATCTAGGATGCTTGGGACCACTCCTAATCCGGTAATGAAATTTTTAATCCAAACAGCCTCTTTTGCAGCCTCACTTGCTGCAATATACTCAGATTCTGTAGTTGTGTCGGCAACGATTTCTTGCTTTGAGCTTCTCCAGCTGACAGCACCACCGTTCAAAACAAAAACAAACCCAGATTGCGATCTAGAATCCTGAGTGCTGGTCTGAAAAGCAGCATCGGCATAACCTTGTATGACGAGCTCTTCTTGACCACCATACACTAAGAAGTGATCCTTAGTACTTCGCAGGTACTTCAGAATCCCTTTTACAGCAGACCAGTGCTTCTCACCAGGGTCTTGCTGAAACTTACTGGTTATACTCAGTGCATGAGCAACATCCAATCTAGTACATAACATAGAGTACATGATAGATCTAATAGCAGATGCATATGGGATTCTACTCATGTTGTCCCTTTCCTCTTTGGTTTTAGGGCACTGTTCTTTAGTCAAAGGAACTCCCAAAGCCAAAGGTATGTACCCTTTCTTTGAGTCTCCCATACTAAAATGCTTTAGTACTTTGTCTATGTACTTTTCTTGACTTAGTCCCAAAAGCCGATCCGATCTATCTCTATAGATTCGAATACCAAGTATTGTCTCGGCTTCACCTAAGTCTTTCATTGAGAAACATTTTCCCAATCATTGCTTAACCTTTTGCAATGTTGGAATGTCATTCCCAATGAGAAGGATGTCGTCCAAATATAGGACTAGAAATACTACTATGCTCCCACTAACCTTCTTGTACACACAAGGCTCATCTTCGTTCTTGATGAGGTCAAATTCTTTGACTGCCTCATCAAAATGAAGATTCCAACTTCGGGATGCTTGCTTTAATCCATAAACGGATTTTTGAAGCTTGCAAACCTTCTTAGGATGCTTGGGATTGACAAAACCTTCAGGCTGTGTCATATACACATCTGTAGCCCCAATACATTGTAATAAAACACTTAGTTAATAAAATGAGGCATTTGTTTTATCTTTTGTATACCTGTGCATGTTAATTGATAAAACTATCCTAGAATATCGTTTCGGTTTAAGTTATCATGTGTGAGGCACATGGATTGTAAGACCTTGAAACAAATGGGACTTCATTCTAAATATCCCTAGTCAGTCATTGTTATGGAATAACAAATGAATTAAGACTAGTATGCTCTCTCTGATATTATGAGTTCTGTCTTACGGATCATTAGGACAAGAGTGTCAATTAGAGATCATAGATACATGTTAAAGAACATGGTATCTGGATTCGATCCGCTCATGAGAACACTACATGGTACAAGTCATAAGTGTTTCTCATATGCAAGTTTTATAGTTTGTATATCTGATGGAGTTCTTAGACCTGAAATCTCTATGAAACTCCTTATGAATTACTGTGTACTTTGACATACACCTAACGTGCTCGTAACAGAGTGACAAGTACGGGTATGATTGGGTATACATTGATTCATGTGAGAGAGCATGAGAGAAGTAAAGGGATTACCCCTCTCCATAAGAGAGAAAATATCACCGGCCACTTGATCAGTGAACTGAGAAGTGTATGGCCATACCGAGATGAAATAATGAGTAATCATTATTTATCTGAGAGTTCAGTGTCATTGGAATATCAAGAAAGGAACTAATATATATAAGGGATGACTAGTTCCATGCCTTATATTAATTCTGATATTTATGGGTAAGGGACTATGCGAAATTGCATTTAGGTCACTAAATGCCATATGCATTTTCATTTAATTTGGAATGCTATAATATCTTGCTAGAGAATATATATAGCCTTTGAATTAATTTATTAATTCATTGCCAACATTAAATGGACCTATAGGATCGCACACAAAGCATTGGGCTTAAAATGATTAAATTAAGTATTGTGCATTAATTTGGGCTTTTAATTAAAGTCAAATTAATGTATGTAATGGGTTATAAAATTTCTATTGGCTTTGGTCCATGAGAGAGAGAAAATTCAGCCCACAAGGTTTAATTTTAATTAATTAATTATGTTACATTAATTAAGTTAATTGAGTATTAAAGCCAAAAGAAATTTAAATTAAATTAAATCACTTATTTATTTAATGAAGTAGCCGAAATTCCAAGAGATAATTCAAGGAATTTTGGTACATGGCATTTATTTAAATTAAGTGATTTCATTTATTTAAATGTCTTATGATTTATTTCAAATTTGAATTTAAATTCAAAGGAGTTTAATTCAAGATATATTATTTATCTTTAGGAAGTGAAAGAGTTTGAATTAATTATCTTAGGATAGTTGAATTCAAATCAAAGACTTGCCAAAGGATAAGCATATATATTAAATGAAATAAAACCCTAAAAAGAGAGGGGAGTTGGCGTGAAAACAAATCCTACACACCTTGTTTTTGCGTGAAGATCATCTCACTCTCTCTTAATTCTTTTGTTCAATTTTTCACGAGGAGAAAGGATTGTTCCTCATTCTCTTGTGTTATTGAACAGTAATAGCAATCTAAAGAAGTACAAAATCAAGTTTTGTAGCTTCAAATGATAACCCTTACACAATACCGAAAAAGAGATCTAGCAATCTCGATTTTAAGCCGACGGTGCAATTGTTGTGTGTGAGAATAGAGGGAAGTGGCACAAAAGGGCTATTCCTTGGCATTGGTGATCGAGATCTAAGGCGGACAAAGTCATCTTAGTTGCTGGCCATCACCGAAATCAATATCTAAAAAGGCATCTTAACTTGTAAGTTCTACAACCTAAAATTGCATGTTTTCGTTCCTAGTTTTGGATATGTATGGTATGTATGATAAAATTTTTGTTTTTTCCGCTGTGCTATCATGATTATCATACCATGTCATATTCCATAAGTGGTATCAGAGCCTAGACATGCTTAATTTAGTGCTTTAGATGCATGAAAAAATTAATTAAAAATCGTTATTTTGGAAAACATGCAAATCTGAAATTTTCTGTTTTGAGTTTTTTTGCATTGTCTTGGTGTAAAAACGATTTTTAATTGATTAGATAAGTATTATAATTAATATGACTTGTTAATATACTGTCCTAAGATGTTATTAGGGCTGGTAATGGTCGGATTTAATTATTTATACCTGATGGTACATGTTAATTATGAAACTAGGTGCTAGTTGGCATGTAAATTGCTAGTTTAACAACTAGTTTTCAAAATTAAATGTAAAAACGTTTTTGGCATGTTTGTAAGTGATATTTAAAGATTAATTATCAAGTCTGGACATATTTTAAATTTGGTTTTAATTCTGGGTCCATGATTATTTATTGATTAATTTTAAAATCACTTAAAACTATGACTAGTTTATGTTTGTTACATGTTTAATCAAGATTGTTTGTTTGTTTTGATTAAAATGGTACAAAACACATTTAGATTAAAATGGTACAGAATATTAAATCAATATTTATGGACTTATTTAGATTATTAACTGGACTCATAAAATTGATTTAAATGTTTGTGCATTTCATGGCATTACATAAGCATTAAACAACTAGTTTTGTTGTTTGTTTGTTTTTGCATGAATGCCGTGTGTTATTATATGTGTTCTTCATGATTTTATTTTTAATTCATGTTAGCACATATTATATGTATTTTTAATGTTTATGGGCTGTATGACATAAAATTAAAAATGGCAAAATTGGAAATTATACTAGAGTTGATTTATGGCATAAATCTAACTAGTTTGTGTTTTGGGCTTTTAAGAGAACTTATTCAATAAGAGGATTTAATCCATTGGGCTTCCGCCCAGGCCCATCACGGGGTCATCTCTTAAAGGTTCAAGTACACAATTTCCATTAATGGGCTTGGCTAAATTAATTAAAATTGGACTTTGTTTGATCCATGAATGCTATGTATATTTATTTGCTTGTTTGGTGTGATGAATGGATATGCATGGTGCATTCATGGGCCCTGGGATTTTATAATTAAATATGGCCTGCGTGCCATTATATTTTATTGTAAAAGTTTCATTATTTCTTAGAATAGAATTTATTTGAAGACTTTGTAAATTAAGACGAAGCCCACCGGAGTGGAGAAGCCCAACTCGAAGATTCTTATGTAATAGTATAGAATCTTAGTTGTAGGTTTTTGGGCCCATATTTGTCACGCTTTACTTTATGCAATTATATATATATGCATGCTATGTATGGATGACAAAGCGTATGCCATGTAAGCCGTAATAAAATGAATCCCTAAAAATAGTAAGTCATAAAGTTGCCTTCCTAATTCGAAACATGTCAAGGCATCGATCATCGGTCACGTAGACTAGGAGTCCTAGATGCGCCCGATTATCTTTGTGAGGCATGGGTTGTGAATGTAGGTTGGACTTAACATGGAAAGGGATGCCCGGACCTAGGCAACTAATAAATGGGGTTGTGCTTATAACATCTTGAAGATGTTAGCCCATTTGATCCAAGAGTCATGTACGAGACATGATTGGAGTTTTTCCTACCTAAGTAACTTAACTTATTAGGTGTACAGGCTCAGCTTGACTAATAAGTTGTTGTGAAAAGTGGATCTTGGCCCACATTAAATCACACGCGAATTATTTAAAGGGATATTAATTCGGTTTGCGGGATCATAAATAAGACCTCATTTAATCTTGCTAAATTTTATTGTAGATTGAAAATGGCATCTTCAAATAACAATTTCTCATTGCGATCGGTCCTTAAAAAGGACAAATTAAATGGCACCAATTTCATAGACTGGTCTCGAAACTTAAGAATAGTTCTTAAGCAAGAGAAAAGGTCGTATGTTTTGGATGCACCCTTGCCTGAAGAACCAGGAAGGAACGCCTCTGCGGTTCAAAAGGAAACTTTTGAGACCAAGAAGAGCGACTCCAATGATGTGACCTGTCTGATGCTGGCCACTATGGTGCCTGACTTGCAAAAGCAATTTATGGACCAAGAGGCTTATGCGATCATGGTGCACCTCAAGGAGATGTTCCAAGAGCAAGCTCATCACGAGAGGTTTGTGACAACAAAGGCCTTAATTTCTTGCAAGATGGCAGAGGGTACTCCTGTTAGTACCCATGTACTCAAGATGAAAGGGTATCTTGATACTCTTGAGAAACTTGAGGTACTAGTGCCAAAGGAATTGGCCACTGACTTGATCTTAGGATCATTGCCTGCTGCTTATGATCCATTTGTGATGAATTATAACATGCATGCAATGAACAAGTCAGTCACTGAGCTTCATGGGATGCTTAAGAATGCTGAAGAGAACATTCGAAAGACCAATCCCGTTCTAATGGTTCAAAAGGGAATTAAGAAGGGACCCGCTAAGGGAAGGGGAAAGGGAAAGGCAAAACCCAAGTCAAGTGGGAGTGCACCTCAGGCCCAATCCAAGCCCAAGGCGCCAAAACTCAAAGAGAGTGAGAGCACTTGCTTCCATTGCAACAAGATAGGGCATTGGAGGAAGAATTGCGCTCTCTTCAAGGAAGAACAAAAGAAGAATGGAGCCAAGGCTTCCAGTTCTGGTATTTTTGTTGTTGAAATTAACCTTTCTATTTCTACCACTTGGGTATTGGATACCGGTTGTGGTTCTCACATTTGTTCAAATGTGCAGGGGCTAAGAAATAGGCGGTTACTTGGGAAGAATGAAGTGGACCTCCGTGTGGGGAATGGAGCACGAGTTGCTGCCTTGGAGATAGGCGACTATCACCTCACTTTACCTTCCGGACTTTGTATTGTTTTGAATAATTGTTATTATGTGCCTGCTATGAGCAGAAACATTATTTCAGTTTCATGTTTGGATAATGATGAATTTGATTTTGTTATTAAAAATGGCAATGCTCATATTCATCGCCAAGGCATTTCTTATGGCAATGCCATGTTGCAAAATGGCCATTATATCCTTGATTTACAAAACAAAGAGTCCATATACAACATTAATACAAAGAGGGTTAAATCAAACGAAATAAACCCTACTTACTTTTGGCATTGTCGTTTAGGACATGCAAACGAAAAATGCATTTCAAGACTCCACAAAACTGGAGTGCTTGGGTCATTTGACTTAGAGTCTTATGACACATGCGAGCCATGTTTGCATGGAAAAATGACAAAGAGTCCTTTTAATAAAAAAGGTGAAAGGACTAATGGCTTATTGGAACTAATACATACCGATGTATGTGGACCTTTAAGTATACATGCTAGAGGTGGTTTTAGCTACTTCGTGACATTCACAGATGACTTCAGTAGATATGGCTATGTCTATCTAATGAAGTACAAGTCTGAAACTTTTGAGAAATTCAAAGAGTTTAAGAACGAAGTAGAAAACCAACTTGGAAAAAGTATAAAAGCCATTCGATCAGATCGAGGTGGTGAATACTTAAGCCAAGAGTTTGACAGTCATCTAAAGGAGTGTGGTATTATTTCACATCTCACTCCTCCTGGAACACCTCAATGGAATGGTGTGTCCGAAAGGAGAAATCGAACTCTGTTGGACATGGTTCGATCTATGATGAGTCAAGCTAATCTTCCTATCTCTTTTTGGGGTTATGCATTAGAAACTGCTGCGTTTCTATTGAACCGCACTCCAACTAAAGCAGTTGAGAAGACACCATACGAGGTATGGACTGGGAAAGAACCCAATATGTCTTTTCTCAAGATTTGGGGCTGTGAAGCACATGTTAAGAAATTAACATCTGACAAACTAGAGTCCAAATCGACTGTCTGCTTGTTTGTGGGCTATCCCAAAGAAACAAAGGGATACTACTTTTACTCACAAGCCGAGAACAAAGTATTTGTTGCTCGCAAGGCTGTTTTCTTGGAAAAGGAGTTCTTTCTCAAGAAAGACAGTGGGAGTAAAGTAGAACTTGGAGAAATTCAAGTGCCACAAGCTCCCTATAGAGGATGAGTTGGAAATGGGATCAAGTTCACAACCAGTTGTGGAACAAGAACCCATTACACAAGTACCTAGAAGGTCTGGTAGGGTACGTCAGGAGATTGAGAGATATGGATTTCTAATCACTGACAGTGACACTATTGAGTTAGTAGATCGTGAGGATCCTACTACCTACCGAGAAGCTATTGGAAGCCCAGACTCGGAAAATTGGCTTGAAGCCATGAAATCCGAGATACAATCAATGTATGATAACCAGGTTTGGACCTTGGTTGATCCACCGAAAGGTGCCAAGGTAATTGAATGCAAGTGGTTATTCAAACTAAAAGATGATAAGACCTACAAAGGTAGACTAGTAGCAAAAGGTTTTCGACAAACTCATGGTATAGACTATAACGAGACCTTTTCGCCTGTAGTCATGCTCAAGTCCATTAGATCTTGCTTGCCATAGCTGTATATCATGATTATGAGATATGGCAAATGGATGTCAAAACTGCTTTCCTCAACGGAAATTTACTTGAGGATGTGTATATGACACAGCCTGAAGGTTTTGTCAATCCCAAGCATCCTAAGAAGGTATGCAAGCTTCAAAAATCCATTTATGGATTAAAGCAAGCATCCCGAAGTTGGAATCTTCGTTTTGATGAGGCAGTCAAAGAATTTGACTTCATCAAGAACGAAGATGAGCCTTGTGTGTACAAGAAGGTTAGTGAGAGCATAGTAGTATTTCTGGTCCTATATGTGGACGACATCCTTCTCATTGGGAATGATATTCCAACATTGCAAAAGGTTAAGCAATGGTTGGGAAAATGTTTCTCAATGAAAGACTTAGGTGAAGCCGAGACAATACTTGGTATTCGAATCTATGGAGATAGATCGAATCGGATTTTGGGACTAAGTCAAGAAAAGTACATAGACAAAGTACTAAAGCGTTTTAGTATGGGAGACTCAAAGAAAGGGTACATACCTTTGGCTTTTGGAGTTCCTTTGACTAAAGAACAGTGCCCTAAAACCAAAGAGGAAAGGGACAACATGAGTAGAATCCCATATGCATCTGCTATTGGATCTATCATGTATGCTATGTTATGTACTAGGTTGGATGTTGCTCATGCACTGAGTATAACCAGTAGGTTTCAGCAAGACCCTGGTGAGAAGCACTGGTCTGCTGTAAAAGGGATCCTTAAGTACCTGCGAAGGACTAAGGATCACTTCTTGGTGTATGGTGGTCAAGAAGAGCTCGTCATACAAGGTTATGCCGATGCTGCTTTTTAGACCAGCACTCAGGATTCTAGATCGCAATCTGGATTTGTTTTTGTTTTAAACGGTGGTGCTGTTAGCTGGATAAGCTCAAAGCAAGAGACCGTTGCCGACTCAACTACAGAATCTGAGTATATTGCAGCAAGTGAGGCTGCAAAAGAGGCTGTTTGGATTAAAAATTTTATTTCTGGATTAGGAGTGGTCCCAAGCATCCTAGATCCATTAGAAATTTTCTGTGACAATAACGGAGCCATCGCACAGGCAAAGGAGCCCCGGTCACACCAGAAATCCAAACACATACTCAGAAGGTACCACCTGATCAGAGAAATCATTGATCGTGGGGACGTCAAGGTTAGCAAGATAGCAAGTGAAGACAATGTAGCAGATCCTTTGACGAAACAATTATGTCCAAATCTGCACGAAGCTCATTTGAGAGCGTTCGGTCTTAGGGCTATGCCCAATTGGGACTAGTGCTAGTGGGAGATTGTTAGTGTAAGCCCTAGCCCCAATGCATTGTAACGAAACACTTGAAATTAATAAAATGAGGCATGTTTTTTATCCTTTGTATTCCTGTGCATATCAATTGATAAAACTATCCAAGAATGTCGTTTCGGTTTAAGTTATCATGTGTGAGGCGCATGGATTGTAAGACCTTGAAACAAATGGGACTTCATTCTAAATATCACTAGTCAGTCATTGTTATGGGAATAACAAATGAATTAAGACTAGTATGCTCTCTCTGATCTTATGAGTTCTGTCTTACGGATCATTAGGACAAGAGTGTCAATCAGAGATCATAGATACATGTTAAAGAACATGGTATCTGGATTCGATCCGCTCATGAGAACACTACATGGTACAAGTCATAAGTGTTTCTCATATGCAAGTGTTGTATCGGAGTTCTTAGACCTGAAATCTCTATGAAACTCTTTATGAATTACTGTGTACTTTGACATACACCTAACGTGCTCGTAACAGAGTGACAAGTACGGGTATGATTGGGTATACATTGATTCATGTTAGAGAGCATGAGAGAAGTGAAGGGATTACCCCTCTCAATAAGAGAGAAAATATCATCGGCCACTTGATCAGTGAACTGAGAAGTGTATGGCCATACCGAGATGAAATAATGAGTAATCATTATTTATCTGAGAATTCAGTGTCACTGGAATATCAAGAAAGGAATTAATATATATAAGGATGACTAGTTCCATGCCTTATACTAATTCTGATATTTATGGGTAAGGGACTATGCAAAATTGCATTAGGTCACTAAATGACATATGCATTTTCATTTAATTTGGAATGCTATAATATCTTGCTAGAGAATATATATAGCCTTTGAATTAATTTATTAATTCATTGCCAACATTAAATGGACCTATAGGATCGCACACAAAGCATTGGGCTTAAAATACTTAAATTAAGTATTGGACATTAATTTGGGCTTTTAATTAAAGTCAAATTAATGTATGTAATGGGTTATAATATTGCTATTGGGCTTTGGTCCATGAGAGAGAGAAATTCAGCCCATAAGGTTTAATTTCAATTAATTAATTATGTTACATTAATTAAGTTAATTGAATATTAAAGCCTAAAGGAATTTAAATTAAATTAAATCACTTATATATTTAATGATGTGGCCAAAATTCCAAGTGGGAAATCAAGGAATTTTGGCACATGCTATATATTTAAATTAAGTGATTTCATTTATTTAAATGTCTTATGTTTTATGTCAAATTTGAATTTAAATTCAAAGGAGTTTAATTCAAAATATGTTACTTATCTTTAGGAAGTGATAGAGTTTGAATTAATTATCTTAGGATGGTTGAATTCAGATCAAAGACTTGCCAAAGGATAAGCATATATATTAAAAAGAAATAAAACCCTAAGTGACAAAAAAAAAAGTTGGCGTGAAACCCTAATTTACTTGCTTTTGGCTTGAACTCTCTCTCTCTCTCTCTCAATTCTTTTGGCCCAATTTTTCACAAGGAGAAAGGATAGTTCATCATTCTCTTGTGTTCTTGGGTAGTAATAGCAACCTAAGAGAAGTACAAAATCAAATTTTGTAGCTTCAAACTATAACCATTACACAATACCGAAAAAGAGAGCTAGCAATCTCGATTTTAAGCCGTCGGTGCAAGTGTATGTGTGAGAATAGAGGGAGTGGCGTAAAAGGCTATTCCTTGGCATTGGTGATCGAGATCTAAGGCGGACAAAGTCATCTTAGTTGCTGGCCATCACCGAAATCAATATCTAAAAGGCATCTTAACTTGTAAGTTCTACAACCTAAAATTGCATGTTTTCGTTCCTAGTTTTGGATATGTATGGTATGTATGATAAAAATTTTTGTATTTCCGCTGTGCCATCATGATTATCATACCATGTCATATTCCATCAGTTTTGTGTTCATAATGGGAGGAGGGGCAGTTAGATGGAAGAGTTCCAAACAAGAAACAACTGTTGATTCCATGACAGAAGTTGAGTACATTGCTACTTTGGAAGCAGCCAAAGAAGCAATCTGGATCAAAAAGTTCATATCTAAACTAGGAGTGGTGCCTAGCATTGTTGATCTGATTCCTTTATATTGTGACAATAATGGAGCCATTGCACAAGCAAAGGAACCACGGTCTCATCAGCAATCCAAGCATGTTCTCAGATGCTACCATCTTATAAGGGAAATAGTAGCTGGAAATGATGTGAAAATAGAAAGGGTCCCCATAGATGATAATATGGGGGATCCCATCACTAAAGCACTTTCCCAGATTAAGCATGATCACCATATAAATAACATGGGTCTCAAACATATGAGTGATTATCTCTAGTGCAAGTCGGAGATTGTTAGAGAGTATGCCCTAGAGCCCATGTAAAAGGAATGTATTTCATATGTATGAATTCATATTCTTAATAAAAGGCATCATTCATTTATTAATGCTATCTTTAAATACATAAGTTTGTAAATCTTAAATTAATAAATGAAGTCCTAGATATTATAAACACAGTGCAAAGAAAATCATGAAAGTGTTCATGATATGAGATGTTTATTGCATGCAAATGTGTTAATATCTAAATATCCCTAGTCATAGAATTAACAAGATAGGACATTGTTAATTCGGACAGACTAACACATGTTATGCTTCTTGAATGGTTCAAACAGTGGTTCTCATAACTGTGATTATAGAAAATAATCAAAGCTAACATGTGGATGCTTGTTAGAAGAATAAGTTTATTGGAGACCTGCAAAGAGAATCCTCACATGGATATTAAATCTATGTCAGTGAGGAATCTCTTCATAGCGGTTGTGCAAGTATCCTTAGACTTGAGATCACCAAAGTTATCTTAAGTAGCAAGTGGTATACTTTGATTTCATAACTGATTACTTCCAACTGGGGGTGAACATAGTTAGAAGGTTGGTTATATCATGACCTACTTGAAGATAGTTAAGTGATTGGCAAAGGATTCACTATCCCGGCTTTATTAAGCGAAGTTATCTCGCATGATTCTATAATTGCCTTGTTCAGAGAATCTCTGGCCAGAGTAATATGCCAAGATTGATAGTGATCCATGAAGGGCATCTTGGGAACAATGGTTAAATTAATAGAACATACATAATTAGATTTATATGAGTTGACAGAAATCCATACTCAGAATCTAGTTGAGATAAGAGTGGTAAAAAGAGTAATTGTATTGTAATTGTTTCTATGGAAGGGTATAGTCAAACCACTTGACTTTCTTAACATTTGGATAGTCATGATGCCTAGTTAGAGGCTGCTCATGATTTGTATAATAGTGTATCATAAATATCAATAGGGATTGATAAAATGATTTAAAGAAGTTTAAATCATATGAGTTTTGAATAAAACTCATAATTACATATTATACTGTTAATATGGATAGGAACCCAATAGGTCACACACATATAGAGTAAAGGATAAAATGGTAAAATGACAAGGATAATAATATTTGATATTATTATGGGAGAAGAGAAATGAATAAGAGAATAATTAATTAAAGAGTTTAATTAATTATCATCAAGTAGAATTGTTCATAAAATTTTTTAGAAATGTTCTATAAAATGGACCTAATTGAAATATTGTATTTCATAATTAATTATTATTATTGGACTATAAGTGTTATAGGGCTGATATAATAATTAATAGATCCATTGCAGAAATTATAGAGGCCTAAAGAATTGATTTTCGCAACCCTCCAGAGGAAGGGTTTCACACCAAAAAGGCCTAATTCTTGGACCAAAATAAATTAAATATATTTCATAAGTGTTATGGAGCCTACATATTTAATTTGGATGGATTTGGAATTCATTTGGGTGATTAAATCCAAGTGTATGTATAAAGGGCCTAGTTTATGGGTTTGTGCATGGTCTTTTGTGAAAGGACTTAAATTGGATTTAATTGAGCCCAAATAAATTATTAATAATTTTAGAAGCTCATTTAATATTTCTCCAGCAATTTTAAAGAGTCCAATCTCATTATGAAGTTGGATTTTTAACCTAACTATAAAAATCCAAGTGATATGGATTTTAGGGTTAAATGACAACTAAGAGAAAAGAAATTCTCTCTCTCAAAAAACCCTAGCCGCCACTCCCTTGCTATCATCAAGGCGAATTCGACCAGCCTTATGGTTCCTCCATTCTTAGTTCATTTATTCGTTCTCTAGTGTGAATTACTCATTTGAGGTATTCAATTTTGGACACTACGGTTTGCGACAACCCTGTGAGAAGGAAAATCAACTGTTCAACAAAAATCAAAGATGATTTTTCTTATTCTCATTAATATTTATATTGTAAATTCATGGCAAGATCAGATCTATTGGTTAAAAATTTTAAATTTTCCTTATGTATGTGATGCATGTAACCGATAATTCCCAACACTATATGTTGTTACACTAAATTTTTAGCCTATCCCAACTTATCCTCCATTTTTACTAAAATTACTATAAATACATAACATGAAGTATTATAAGAATAAAAAAAAATTAATGAAATGAAAGGTAAAGTGACATTTACTTACCTTAAAATAGTCTAAAATCATTTAATTTCTCTTTCCTTCTCTTTGGCTCATTTGGTTTCCCTTAAAATCCCCTTAGCCAAATTTTCTCCTAACTTTTTTCTTTGAAATTTCTTTCTTTCCTTACATGATTTCCTTTACTTCCTTCCTGTAAGTGTGCTTTTGAGATGGCAAGGAATGGAATGAGAACTCTTGAATTGTCTAGGGTGAAAGATTGGTTGGAATAACCTAAGAGAAATATGGAGAAATTTAAAGAAAGGTGTAAATGAAGAGGCCGGCTAGAACAATAAAGAAATTGACTTATTTCTCAAGATTTTTTTGATATTTTTCCCTATTATACCCATCTTAATTGGGCCAAATTAGGTCCAACCACTTTGGCCCAATTTTACCTAAATATCCCATTTTTGTCTAAATAATTCCTTCACTAATTCCCTAGCCTAATATTGATATGAGCCTAAATAGCTCATATTTAATCCATATTTTGTTACCAAAATAATGTTTTGTTGTATTAAATTATGCTAGAATTAGGTGTGTTTAATGTATTTTGTCAAGTTTTGTTTATATAGGAGAAAAAGGGAGAAAAATGTGAAGAAGGAGTAAAAATAAGTCAAACCAAACGAAAGTCAACTTTTAGAGCTCCGAGTCCTGTCGCGAGTGTGACAGGTATCGCGGGCGTGACAGAGACAAACGTTTGGATAGTTAATTTTTTAAAAGGCACTTTAAAGGGACACCACTCTTCACCAAATGTTGTGTACTTCTAGAGGGATACTTGAAGAGTTATGTTGCTATGGAAAGGTGCTTGAAGGGTCACAATGCTTGGCAAGGAAGTTATAAATATAAGTGGTGGTTATGCAATTCAAATTTCAAATCAAATTTTAAAGAGGCATGAATTTTCACCAAGGGTTGCATACCTATGGAGAGGCACTTGAAGGGACATAATGCTTGGAAATATATAAATACCTTAGAAGTTATAATCATTAGAAAAAAAGCTATCATTTATTTTCTTATTTGAAAGTGTAATTAGAGAAAATTGTTGTAGGTTTTAGTTTTAGTATTATGGCTTGAAGAGAAGGCAAATACAATGAAAAAGACTACACTTGGTGGAAGGAAGAAGGGTTGAGAGATCCCCTTCTTCTATTTCTAATCTTTACTTCTTCTTTGTTATTATTATGATTCTTTTTAACAATTTGATTGTTGTTATTCATATTTATTCATTTCTCTTTCATTTATCTTTATATGTAGTATTTGCTATTAAAACTTTATTAGTATCATTATAAGTTAAGGAAGACGACCTTAGATGTGCAATTCCTTTTTTGAAAATCAACATAATGGTCATAAATAAGGGAGTTAGCGAGAGCAACGTCTTATTGAAAGTTAATAGAAAATTCATTATCAAAGCATAGTTTGAGAGATCTCATGTGGAGATAATTGTTATAGGTTGTTTTTTATTCTTTGAATGTGTGTTTATGTAATTCTTGTCTAAATGCGAGAGCTACGATTTAGAACCATAAATGCATGATTAAGGCATAATCTAGTCTAGATGCGAGAGCTGTGACATAGAACATTATTCCAACTTGGCTTGCATGATAAAGATTGAATTATAAATAAGAGAAAAAGATCAAATTCGATAATTATGTATATGTTACATTCATCATATTCATAAGTCTTCTTGGATTATCATTAAAGTAGGAAAATATTTAATTTAGTGTAGTGTAGTTTTAATAATTTTAATTTGTAAATTAATGAGCATTGTAAACAAGATTAAAATCAAGTAGTAATAGTGTACAATATTAATCAACATTCCTCATGGGATCGATATCTGAAGTACTATAATCGGTACACCGTATACTTGCGGTATTTAAGCTTTTAGAAAAAACATATCAAATATCTAGTTCTAATCAATTCTAACCCAATTTATCATCTCAAATATATTCTTGAACCAATGAAAAATGCCCTTTAACTTAGTTAATTAAATTAAACTCAATTTTTAACCAATTTTTGTAAACTAATGTTTCACTCATTAGAATGCTCCAAAAATTTACCCATGTCCTAACATATTCAATAGTTTATGGTTAAAATTTGAAATCATTCCTAGATCTTTTTGATATAATTCCAGCTTTAGGGGAAAATTAGTCTGTCAAAAATTCAAAAATTCAAAGTCATCAGAAAAATTATTTTTTCACTTCTTAACACTAATTTTGACTATTTCTAGTAGATCTAGGCAAATAAAAAAAATTAGAGGTCCATGGAATATTTTTGTACTCGATTAAACTTTCAGTCAACCCTTTCTATAGTACCGAGCGAAAACTTCACTGTCTGCTTTGAGGGCCTATCTAGGCTCAATTTTGTCTCAAATTATACCACCAGACTAAGTTTAATATTTATTTTCATATTTTAGGGTTAAGACCAACTGCCATAAGGTCACCAATCCTTGAATTTTTCTAGTCTGAGCACGTTTAACAATTATACACCTTTAAATTTTACTACACTACTCTACCATAATTACCCCAAAAATTGTCCTAAGGTTACTATTCGTGCCCCATAACATGACATTGATGTATGATACAAATTTTGGGGTGTTTCCTCCATGGGATGTCTTTTAAGGTGTTACACATATTATATCCCCTAAACCAAGGCCCAGGGACAACACTAGTTCATTTGTAAATAGAATGAAAAACTAATATATGTGAAAATGATTTGATATTGGTCTGACTACCTAATAAATTAAATATCATGCATGTTTAAATTAATAATGGTGTCCAAAAAACAAAGGACACACCTTACATGACTTCTTTGCATAGCCAAAGCTCTTATTTTGAACATGAATACTGAGAATAGCTCCATATGTCTTCATGGCCATCGTCAACTGACCATGTCTTCAAGCCTTCTGGTAATGAAGTTTCAACAAAATCCAGAATAACTTTGCAAGAATGAGCAGCTTCTGCAAGAATATTTTCGAAATACATGTCAACCACACAACAACTAATTGTTATGTATCAAAAATTCTGCATTTTTTTTAATTCTATGTATATAAATGAACAAGAATGAACTGTTGCTTTCCTAGAGAGAAGAAAATCCAGGCTATGAAGATGAAATTTAACTCTTAAATTTTCACAGTCAAGTGCTTGGAAAATTACCAAGTTGCTAATAAAAATAAGTTTTTTAAGAAAAAATTAGGCATTAGAGATGAGCCATATATTAAATTCCCTCCACTACACTTAGTTTATATATAAAAACTTAGATTCAAGTACCAATATTATTATGTATCCATATATATATGTAACCTTCCAAGACGTTGTAATGATTTTGCTTTCAAAAAGACTGCTTCAAATAGCAAAGTAACAGCATGTATAGAAGAGATATTAGAAAACCCTTCCCAATAAAGCTCTTGCTTCCTGTCAATAGCAAACATCTCCGTTTACAAACGACAAAACAAAGTTAAAATAATATGCATATTTGATTTATTTCGATCACTCATCTTTTAGGACACAACTCCAGAAATGTGTCCAGACATTCTATCAACGAAGATATGTAAATTGAAATTGGCAAATTGAGAAAAGAGAATAATAATACGTGTTAACTTAGAGTAAGCACAAAATTTCATAAATGTTAAGGAAAAAAATTGCATAATTTAGTGTAGTTGCACATCGAAACATTAACATCCAAGATGTAAGAATCAATATTGTCCTTCACAAACATGTAAAGAAAGTTAATATATAAAATCTTTGGATTATGCACTGACCTTTGATTTTTCCAAAAGTTAAAGCCACAAAGGCCATCAATAGGAAAACCCATATCCTTGACTCCTATACAATTAAACAGTTTTCTATATTTTAATTGAGATCAAGCATTGGCTATTCCATTTTCCACATTTTACAAAATGTTAGGAAATTCATGTTATGCTTCTCAAATGTTAATTTCCAATATGGTGGAAGATCCTGTTTATGCTCTTCCCTGAATCTTGCCAAGTACAATTCAGTCATTAAAAATAGTTCTCTTAGACTTTATCCGCAAGCTGAAAGTGATATGCACTTCAGGGTAAGAAGTAATCAATATAAGAAAATGGTAAGGTCAATGTGCATTAAATTTTATATGATATTACGGGAGTTAAGATCAATTTTGTAGATAGATGAGAACATTACAATTGCAAGAGGAACAATGTAGAACCTCCTCAATAGAAAATATAAAAGAAATATTAGAAAACATCTAACCTTCTATTCTCTCGAATATATATAGGTAGAACATTCTAATTTTAACTTCTCCACATATGCTATGCAAGAGAACTTCCATCTCCTAAAGAAATAAATAAAGGCAAGAATATTTTCAGAAGGAAAAAATATAAAAAGAGTAAAATAGAATAAATAACTAAACAGCAAAATGCATAGCACAAATAAGGAAAAGAAATACCCAGTAATTAACTACCTTTTGGGTTCAGCTATCATTATCTCAAGCTCAGCCATTTGAGGGTCATTCATGTCATTCATATATATTTTTACATCACCAACCATTGCTGAAAAATTGGCACATTATTAATTTCTCAGAATAGATAAACACGGCATGCCTTGTCCATAAAGTATGAAGAATATTTAAGCAAGCTAGTCTTCTATACATGGCAAGCACAAAAGCATCCTAGCTACAATACCTTTTCAATTAGGAATAACAAGGATGCTTATTCATATTTAAGTCTATTATGTCATGCTCTGAACTGCTAAATAAGAAAATAATTAAGTATTCTCTAAATAAGAAAATAATTAATTATTCTATGGTATCTGAAAATTTCAATGAGAATTGATCCTTTACTATCACAAGAAAATAGTGAGACTGTAATTTAGTGGATTCCTTCGATTCATAATGCGTAGGAATAAATACAGGTTCACAAATTCAAATACACAGATTTTATTGCAAATATACAAAGAGTACTCCGTAAAACCATTAATTCCACCATAACAAAGATCAAGTTCCTAACTTTATTAAAGAAGCAACAAAAATATCAATTGAAAGAAATATATTTCAATTATTGAAAGCAAAAGTCATTCTCCCAACGAAGATACAAAATAAAAATTAAGTAACATAAAACTTACCTTCCACATAGGGATTTCCATGAGCAAAATCTCCCTCTACCAAATCCTTATCAAGCACAATAAAAGTCCACTCTGCAAAAATGGAACCCTCAAACCGTTATCCATCAAAATAAACACCGAAATTTCCTCAATGAACAGCAAGAAAGGACATCGATTAAGGAAATAGAACTGAGAGGGTCTTGGGTCCAAGAAAGTTGCATCTGGTATTCTTGTTTGAGAGAAAGCTGCATCTGGTATTCTTGCTTGAGAGAAAGCTACATCTGGTATTCTTGTTTGAGAGAAAGCTGCATCTGGTATTCTTGTTCCTAAATAACAACATGAATACTACACCATCCATATCCATAATAGTAACCAACTTAATTCATTCAAACAAGAATTAAAAGTTATCATTATTTTTCACTTAAATAGAAAGTTATCTCATCGTTGGTTGACGATGAAAAAACTGAAACCATTATGAATAAAACAAAATAACAAAAAAGGTCAACAATAAAGCATACAAACCATAGATCTTTTGGATGATGAAGACAAAGGAGATGAAACGAGAGGCCGCTTAGAGGAAGTGCTACGCTAGGTATTCTTGTTCAAGAGAAAGAGAGAGAAACAGAGGAGAATAGAAAAGAAAAAGGGTAAGTGATTGCGGCTCATGAAAAAATAAAAGAACAGCAAAAAGGTCTATTTATACCTAGGGCAATAGGGCAAAAATGAAAATAGCAACCCGATTTATTTCGGTTGCTAAAATAGCAACGGAAGAATATTTCCGTTGCAATTTTAGCAACCGAAAATGAATTATGTTGCTATTTTTAATTGAAAAAGAAAATTACCAACGGAAATACAATTCTATTACTATTTTTCATTGAAAATTTAAATTAGCAACGGAATTCTATTTGGTTACTAGTTTAGCAACGAAATTTGATTTTCGTTGCTATTTTAGCAACGAAAATATAATTCCATTGCTAATTTGGAACTGGATTTTTCAAACTCTGATAATTTAGCAACCGAATACCAATGAAATTTTTTCCCGTTGGTAAAATAGCAACGAAATTTGAATTTCGTTGCTATTTTACCAACGGAAAAAACATTCTGTTGGTATTTTTAGCCCCAAAATTTTTTCACCTCTTTGGCACCAAAAATACCAACCGAATTCAATTTTCGTTGCTAAAATAGCAACGAAATTTTAATTCGGTTCCAATTTTAGCAACGAAAAAAGAATTTCATTGCTAAATTAGCAACGAAAACTTTTTCCGTTGTTATTTTTTGTTCCAAAATTTCGCCACCAACCGTTGGCGCCTTTTTAGCAACGGTTTAGGGATTTCGTTGCTAATTTCCTTTGCTAAATTTTAGCGCCAATAATTCCCTCCACTTTTAGCAATGGAAAATAACCAAATATATTTTCATTGCTAAATTTGCAAAATTTAACCAAATTTAGCAACAGAATATATTTTTCGTTGCTAAATAGCAACGAAATTCCTATTTCGTTGCTAATTTAGCAACGAAATCAATTCCGTTGCTATTTCCATATTTTCTTGTAGTGCATTCTAACATGTTATTACATATAAAATATCATCATGGAATTAAAAAATATAAATGATCATGGTGTTAAAGTAGATCAAACGATTGAATTATAGAGCATAGCATCAAACTTTAATAAAATCAAATACAACAAATTTCATGGCATAATTACAGAGAGGGAAGGAGGGCACAGAATATTACCCTCAAGAATAATATATTTATGTAACTCTAGAAGTATTTTATGAGTTCCAACCCAAAGATCTTCACATTTGAAAATAATGTTTGTGTGGGTTTGATAAAAATCTATATAGAAGCCCTAAGTTCTTAGGAGCAAAAATTAGCCCTTCTATCTCAAGAATGATGGTTGCTCTTTTTTCAAAGTGTTCTTCCCCCTTTAGATCTAGGGTTTTTTGTTTAAATATCCATCAAAGAGTTTGATTTTGTTTCCAATTCTGTCTCCTTAAAATCAGCACCTCAATCCCCAAAACCTGGTTGAAAATCTTTTACCTTTAAAATAGGTTTTTGGCCAAATTGGAAAATGTGGGAATTCTAGAAGAAAGATAGATATATGTACGTGAATGACAAGCATCTATAGAAATGACCATAGACAACCAAAACAAACTATCTATTAGGAGACGGCTAGGGAAAAGATGGTCACAGATGGGATTTGTCAAATAAAGGCGGCAGTCTATCATAGAAAAACCCTATTTTGAAAGATTTTTTAAACCCTTTTTCATGCCCTAGAAATGCAAAGTTAAAACCCATGAAAACGTTTAGAAAATTTATGAAAATCATGGAAGGAACTCATAGTTTGTGCTTTCCATTTGAAATATGGAATTTTCCTCATCATTGGGTAACTTTGATCTGAGCTGCCTCAGCACCTTATTCTAAAGTACCCTCACCAAAGCTCATGTAAATTACATGACCGTAAAGAAGGAGTTGTTAGTGATTATGTTCACTTTTGAGAAGTTTTGATTTTATATGCTTAGTGCAAAGGCGGTGGTTTGGTCGGATCATAGAACATCATGGAATCTCTTTGCTGAGAAAGATTTTAAGCCTAGATTAATTCGATTGACGCTACTGTTGCAAAAATTTGATGTAGAAATTATGGATAAAAAGGAGTTGAGAACTTTTTGGTTGATCATCTATCAAGATTGGACTATGAACATATCAACAATGGAGAAATTCTCAATTCATTCCCTAATGAGCGAATTTGTGCAGTATTCTAAAATTGCTAACTATCTCATAAAAAGTTATCTACCCAAGGAATACACACAGTAGCAAAAAAAGAAGTTCAAAGCAGATGCGAGGCACTATTTGTGGGATGATCCTTATCTATTCAAGCTATGCCCAAATCAAATTTTGAGATGTTGTGTTCCCAAGGAAGAGCAAAATGTGATCATTCAAGCTTCTCATAGTAAAGAAGCTGGTGGCAGCACAAGCCTAGTAGGATGGTATTAAAAATTCTTCAATCTGGATTTTATTAGCCTGCTATGTTTAATGATCTAAAATTATTCATGCAAACTTGTGATAGATGTCAAAGGGTAGGAAATATATATAAGAGAGATGAAATTCCTTTGACCAATATCCTAGAGATTAAATTATTTAATGTGTGGGGTGTGGATTATATAGGACCTCTCCTTATTTCTTATAAGTATAAATATATCTTAGTGGCTCTAGATTCTATTATTGAGTGGCTAGAAGCAATAGCCACTAGGACGTATGATGCAATAGTTGTGTTAGAATTTATAAGAAAACACATTTTCACCCAATATAGACCACCTAGAACTATCATTAGTGATGGCAGAAAGCATTTTGTCAACCATTAACTTAAGGCTCTATTGAGGAAATTTGGTGTTAGTCATAAAGTAACCACCCCATATCATACACAGGCTAATGATCAAGTAGAGATGTCAAACCATAAACTTAAGTCCATCCTAGAGAAAATTGTCAATGCTTTTAGGAAAGATTGGTCATTCAAGCATGAAGATGCATTATAGACATATCATACTGTATATAAGACATTAATAGGAATGTGTCCTTTTAGGTTGGTTTTTGGGAAGTCGTGTCATTTACCGATTGAACTTGAACATAAGGCATTTTAGGCTATAAATTTTCTTAATTTTAACTTGAGAAGTGTAGGTGAGAAGGGACTTTTACAGCTAAATGAACTTGAAGAGTTTAGCCTTTGGTTGTAGAACAATGCTGCAGCTTATAAGGAGAAAACCAAGCGATGGGATGATGAGAAGTTACTCCCTAAAGAATTCATATTAGGCATGATATTTTGCTTTATAATAGCTAGTTGCAATTATTTCTTAGGAAGCTTAACTCAAGATGGCTTAAGCCCTACAAAGTAGTGGAAGTTACCAATTTTGGAATGTGATAGTGCAAAATTTAAAGGATGGTTGGGAATACAAAGTAAACGGGCACTGTCACAGACCATACAATTCTTCAAAGGTCAAGGTTATGGAGGCAACTTTAATTTTCCATGACAAGTAAGGAAATTCTATAAGTTTAGTTGAAAACTTGAAAAATTCAAAACTAATCTTTATATTCTTTTATTGTTTTGACTTTTGTAGGTTTTTGTAGATAAACTAATGTTTTGTGTGTTTAGGTTTCATATGATATTGTGGTGCATTTTATGAGTTTTTAAGGTGTTAGCTTGTTTAATTTTATGGTTGGAGTATTAGATTTAGAGAGTTAAATAGTTTTATTTTATTTATGAGAAATCATCCAGGCTGAGTCACTATCATCTCAGCTGGGTCACTTGGCAACTTTGAAAACAGAATAGGTTGACACGGCTAAGACACTAATCATCTCAGTCGAGTCACTTGAACACTTTGAGTACAAAATCATTAGACCCTATAAAGTCACTAATTGTCTCGACCAAGTTACTTATGTACGTTCAATACAAAATCTTCTGACCTAGTTGAGTCATAACCTGTCTCAGCCGGGTTGTTTGAATTGTTTAAAACCTGTATGTTTCTCTTTTAGATGTTACTCCCTATTTTTCTTTCTTCTCATTTCCTCTCAACACTTAAACTACCTCTCAAGCTTTCCTCAATCAAGTAAGTAACTTCTTCTCAATTTTTTTATGTATTTAAATTTGATCTTCTTCTTCATTGCCTATTTTAGTTTAATTTGTCTCTCACTTTATTTCATGTTAGACTAAGGTTAAGCTTTACATATTTTTTGTTTATTTTCTTTCGATTTCAATAATTGGGGTGACATTTTGATGAATTGAATGAATAATATTTGTGTTGAATTGTTGTTTGAGTATTTAAATTGTGTCAATTTGAATGTGTATAGGCTTGTTCACATTCACATCAACTATTCGACAAAATGCCATAATGAGTTTTAACCTTTAATTTTTGCATTTTTCATCAAATTGTCTTAACTCAATTGTGTTTATTCACCCTAGTTATCATTTTTTTAGATGAATTGAATTGGTGCTTACTTAATTAATATAATGCTAAAGCTCAAATTGTAAAATGCTTGCAATATTATTTCTCTTTGGTATCATTATTTATGCATTGCCTACATGTTATAGGCAATTATGCCTTGTTGCTCTCCTGCTAGTTATGATTATTTATACTTGCCATATATGTTAAGATTGATGATGCACCGAATATGTTATTTTTTTGACTCCCACATTATTATGTTGCCTTTTTATTTATTGGCATCTTTCCTTTTTTTTTCTACTTTAGTTTTAACTTATATGTTCTTTTGGCAAACATTATGGTTGGATTTTCTTGCTTCACATTTTGATTGAGTCTTGTGTTAGTATTTATATGCTAATTTTTTTTTTTGCAGTTGCTCCTAAGGGTTCAAGAATTAAAGCAGGCTCTAGTTTTTCGAGCATTCAAATGTCTAGTTACATGGACTAAAGTTTGCATAAGATGTATAAGTACTTCTCTAAAGTAGAATATGTCCAACCAGTGTACTTGAGTGATACAATTCTAGAAAATATCGATAGTGATATGAAGACTGAGGTGAAACGGATGATTAATAACAAAGAGTTGACTGAGTATTTTAACAAAGCAGAGAAAGTGTATCCTGAAATTACTAGAGATTTTCTCACGACCTTCTAATGCCACTTTGATTCCAATGCAAATACTAATGGGGTAATTCGATCCCAACTGAATAGGAAAAAATACCGCCCCACATTCAAGCAGTTTACAGAATTTTTAGGATTCCCATTTGATGGTGTGAGGGAGTTACCAAATGCCACACCTCAGCAGAATTGGGAGGTTGTTTGAGATCAAGTAGAGCCCACGATGTATGTGGCATGGCAAACCAAGGCTCATTATTTAAAGAATTATGCCTATCGTATCCTTCAATAATTCTTTACACTATCTTTTTATGGGTGCACAAAGGGTGCGGGCAATGTGAACTCTTTGGAGGTTTTATTTCTCAGATACATGTTGGAAGGGATCCACTTGAATAGTGCTTATTAGTTATGGAGGAAGATTGAGGACTTCTAAGGAAGGCCTAAAATACTAAAGAAAATTGCTTTGGGGGGGATGGTTATGGTGCTCACTCGAGCAGTTAATCATACGCCACTTGGTAATCCACTTGGTGCAGTGGCTTATATAAACTTTAAGATGTTTAGGAATATGAAAAACTTATTGGAGGATTAAGGTGTTATACATAACTATTGTTGGATGATAAGGGAGGAATATATTAAGCATATTACAAAAGGATGCACATTACTACCCCAAGTTGCATAGGACAACACTTTGATGAGTAAAGATGAGGAGCTATCAGAGGAGGCTCCTATAGCAGCACTTAGACCCCTTCTAAATCTATATATAGTGGACTTCATAAATGAAATTCAATCACGTTTACCATCCAGGAGGGTCAAATGGAGAAATTGCAATGTAGCATTGATGCCTTTCATGTGAATTATTATAACTTCTTTAAGCAATTTTGGAACCAATTTCCTTTGCCACCACCACCTCAGTGATGCAATACGGATACTTTCCCATTGGCGACAATAAGATTTGGCTAGGGAGTGGATCACATTTGAGCCTAATTGAAGATTTAATTCAGGAAGTTCTTGGGAAAATAATTCTAACACCTCTTCTCATAATTTGTAGTCATTTTTACTTTATTTATTTTCACTTTCTTTCATTTTTATTTTAATTGTTATTTTTATTTATTGTTTAATTTTAGTACTTTAGTTGCTTTACATTATTAATACTATGTTTTATTTTGCTTGGTTAATATAGTTATTTTTTTGTTACAATTTTTTCTTTCTAGTTCATATTTTATTTATTTTTTGTTTTGTTCTACAATTTAGTTTGTTGATTATTAGTTACTTTATTTTGTTTTTAGCTAGTTGTGTTAGATGTGCATGTTATAGTTAGGTAGGTCATTTAGTCTACAATTAGTTTAGTTCGCCCTAGTTTTTTTTCAAATTTTGAACTTTTTAAACCTTAACTTAGAATTTTGCAATGTTCAAGGTTTTGGTTAATAGTAGGATAGTTATGTTGTTTGATGAATTCCTGGCTAATTTTTTATTCAACTTAAGTTAAATTTGTTAGTTTCCCATCATTATACATAAGAGACCTATTTTTTAAATTTAAAGGAAAACTAAGGTATAAAAGTAATTGAGTTAGGAATTCTAGAGAGATAGAACCTTCCTTATCACCTTTAGAAGCCATATAACAACTCAAGCAAGGTTAGGACATGATTTAGGAATATTTCTTTGTTAGCCACTTTAAAAGACTATTATCCCACCCTTTTCCACTTTATCCTTTATTAGCCCCTTTGAGCTTACCTAGCATACTATAAGAATTTTTGTTATTACACATATTTTGATACCTTATAACCTAAAATCCTTTGTCTCTCCCTTCTAAGAATTGACCGCTTTAGGAATTGGTTGGGTCATCATTTGAAGGTTATCTAAGTGGCTGCAGTAGTAAACTCATGAAATTTTAAATTGAAAAATTGGGGGGTGTTATCCAGAATTTGATTGCTAAACTCAGAATGCAGTCCTATTTTGAAATCAAATTTTTGAGTACCCTACTATTCATTTCATTAAGGAAAAGGCTAGCTAGTTGTATATACCATGAAAAAAATAATATATATATATATATATATATATATATAATATTGTGCATTTTTGTAAGCTAGCAGTGTATGTAAATCTTTAATTGTGGGGTACTTTCAATGAGGAGGAAAAGGGCTATAAACTCTCATAAATGACTGAGTTTGTTACAGAAAAAGGAAAATACTCATAAAGTTCTCTTCTTTTATGCTTTCATGGATTAGTTGTTCTACATTTTGGGAAATTGAGTTATGGTAACTATGATAAGATTAGTGGGGGTAGAGTCTTATTTATAGGAGGAAGTTGGGGCATACAAATAGAGGGTGGCTATTCTTATCTTGATTATCCATATCCTTTCTTGTTTGCCTTTATCTTAGCCAAACATTACAACCAACTTAAAGACCTAATGATCCATTCTCGTTCTCAGTTGTTTAGCAGAGATGACCTTAGTGGTTTTGGTGATAAAGGAGAGGCCTATGGCTTTTATTAAGTTTCAAATGCAAAACTACATGTGCATTTCGATGTATATTAATTCTCTTGCTTGATTATTGGATTGTACTAGGGTTTTGGTTTTGAAAATGATTAAATTGTTTTAGTCTTGAACACACACTTTTAGAAAATTTCAAGTATTTTCTTGTTTGAGTCTTCTTTGGCTGGGTTACGATCAAGTGCAACCATTAAATGTTAATTTTGGACTTTAATTGTATGACTCTAGGTTAGAGTTTGAAAATTTTGAAAATGACATTTTGTTCAAGTTTGCTCGAGGGCAACCAAAAGCTAAGTGTGGGGTATTTGATAAATCCAAATTACACCTTTATTTACCTATGTTTTGAGTATGTTTTTGAGTTTAATTAATGTGTATTTTGTGTTTAAATTGTATGTGAATTAGAATTATGGAGTTTGGAACTTATTTATGTTAATTTTTCAAATTTTAAAGATCAACCCAGTTGAGATGAAGGGTGACTCAGCTAGGTCAATGGCAAAAATCAAATTCAGCCCAAAAGCTTTAGATCCAGTTGAGATGAACTGTGTCTCAATAGCGTCACTTGTAATTTTTGATGGCAAAGGCTATTGACTCGGTTGAGATGGAATGTGACTCAGTGGGGTTTATTTAGACTTTTTGATGAATTTAAAAGTATTTTAGTGGCAGATAGAGACTTAGGCGGTAGTTGGACTTTGATATTTTAGGTATTTTTAGTTAGTTTGATTAGTAATTATTTAGTTAATCTATTTTACTGTAAGTTTTAGTTAAATTTTTCATTCAAGCAGCAGTTAGGTGATTATAGATCTACATTTAGGGTTAATTCCAAGTTTTATTTTTTTGGTGCAAGAGCTAGAGATTGAACACATCAAAGTTAATTCATGAATATAGTATCTAGTTTTGTATTCATTTATTCAATTTTAAATATGAATAATGAGTATTTTTCACTTTTTGTTGAGTGATTCTTGAATCCTCATTTTTCTACTGTTATGACTCTTAATTGAGCTTAATTCAACATAAGTTCTATTATTTCTTTATTCCTATTCTTTTCTATATTTTTTATTATATTTAGATTCGTGTTTGATGTATTCAATAAATTATTGGAATCAAATCTGAATGTCAATCAATGATATGCATGCCTTTTTCTAATATTATTGTGTTTAATAGTTTCTTATGTTCTGAAAATTGAAATAAGAGATTATAATCATAATATTATTAGGATAAAGATATCTTAATTTTTAATAGACTGAAATTAGATGTTTTGAAAAAAGATTCAATTAAGGTCTAGGAATTAAAACCAGGATTAATGCTAGTTTTTAGACTGTTTCAAATTAAAGAGTTTAATTAGATAGAATGGTATCCTAAGTAAGGGCCTAAATTTAGTTTTATTTTTCCATAACGAACTTTTGTTATCTAGGAGTAAAGTCAATTTTAGTAGCAAGCGAGGAGGATAGTTCCCTTAGCAAAAGGTTTTAGTAATTGGCTTTTATCATTAAATCTGTTAAATTATGTTTTAATTAATTTTAGACTTTACTTTCTATTTTCAATTTATTTAGATTTTTAATTAATTTATTTTTAATCCAAAATTACAATCAAACTTGGGAATTCTTTAACATAACTTCTTCTTTAGCATAACTTCTACTTTTAAAAATCTAACTTTCTCAATCCCTTGGGTACGATATTTGAGGATTTTAAATCTATTTTCCTATATTACTAGCTAATTTAGTACACTTATTAGACATCGGTCATGTGTTAATCAAGAATAGAAATTGAGTATTCTATCTTCAATGGCTACTCTTTCGAAATACAAAATAATGATTGACTTCTCTCCCTCTAGATCTAGGGTTTTTCTTTGGTTTAAGTATGAAGGAAAGAGTTTTAAATGGTTTCCAATTCTAACTCCTTAAAATAAGCCTTAAAATCCCCCATAAATCTAGTCTTAATTATCCCAAAATTTGTCCAGGTTTATTCCTATTAGAAATATGTAGAACAGCTAGAAAACCACTACAGACGAGCGTTTGTGACTGACCAACAATCAGCACTCAAAATGGTCACAAATGGCCATCCCTCGATGACCAACAGCCATCTATCGTAGGAAAGGCTCAAAATACAAGATTTTTCAAACTCTTTTTCATGCCCTGGAAATGCAAAGTTAAAATTCACAAAAACATTTTAGAAAAGTGTGAAAATCATAGACGGAACTCCGAGTTTGTGATTTCCATTTGAAATATGAATTTTTCTTCATCATCGAGTAACTTCAATCTGGGTTGCCTCAGGACCCGGTGTCTAAAACAACATTTTGTGGTACCCTTATTCTATTCTTGGTAATCAATATATGAGGGCATTTATGTAAGCACACAAGATAGATATTGTGCAATTGCCACACAACAATACATTGGAAAACTGATTCTAACCTCATGAAACCCAAATTAGAGATGGTTCATAACTTCACTTTTACTTATACCTTGGTTAATATTTATATAAAGACAAAAGAAGGCATGTAGTAGCAGCAGCAGCAGCAATAACAACAACAATAACAACAACAACAACAACAACAACAACAACAACAATAATAATAATAATAATAATAATAATAATAATAATAATAATAATAATAATATTATTATTATTATTATTATTATTATTATTATTATTATTATTATTATTATTATTATTATTATTATTATTATTATTATTATTATTATTAACAACAACAAAAAATGATATATGCAGGAAGCATGCAATTCACGCAAAAATAATATTAAAATTAGAAATTATAGAATTAACAATAGTTTAATAAGGTTAGAATGAATAATGAAAAAATTAGCTAAATATCAATTTAAAATGAACAAACAGACAAATTTTAACCAAATGATATTAACAATAAATAATATTAAAACATATCATATAACAATAATAATGATAAATAAAATAAACTCAAGTAACTAAATATTGGCTAAAAAAAATTAACAAAATATGATAATAATATGAACAAATTTAAATTTAAGGCCTATTATGCAAATATATAATAAATAATACCTATGGAAAAAGAAATTAGTGATGAAGGAATAATAGAACTACATAAATACTAAGTTAGCAAAATATTGAATTAATGAATGAAAATGCAAGAGGATGAATTAATGCATGCATACATGGGAATTACATAACAATAGTTAGAGGTGTTGAAATCATGCAAAAAAGATGAGTTTGAAGGAACAAAAGAGACAAAGTGAAACAGACGTCGATTTGGAGCATAATGATAGGTTTTGGAAGAGGAGTGACATGCGGCTAGATTAGGCAGTAATAATAGCCATCACTTGCTAAGATGACGGCCTTCACCGGCAAGCTTCCCGTCGGTCATGGTGAGAAGCAACTCCTACTTCTAAAATTCAGCACAGCAACAAGGAAAAGAAAAATTGGATGCATGTTTAGAAATATGGGCATCTTCTTTAACTAGTAAAATGAAAAAGAGATGAAGCAATGGTTGAAATATACAAATCACATAACAATAAAGCTATAAGTGCTCAAATTGATCGTTATTCTCTAGAATCGTGTATTGGTATATTGGATGAAATTGAAGGTCTTTCTAATCATGCATATGGAAAAGCACTTGAAAGGTTTATGAATTAACATTGATTGAAGGAGGACATTTGTCATGATGAGTGCAAGCAGAAAAAAAGTTTGGATTGGAAATTTAAAATTATTGATTTTCCATTATTACTATTTTAACTGTTATTATTCTTTGAATTATGCAACATTTTATTTGTGAACTTCTTAGTTAAAAATCCATTTCGTATATGAATTGAATGTGCCAATTAGTAGTTTGCTTTTAACTTCATATAATAGAGTATCTTATTATAAAAATGAGTTTTTTTAAGGTATACGGGTGCTTATTATACTTATTCTTTTTTTTAATTTCTTTTTATGCAGGATATATGGAAAAACACATATTTTATAATTCAAATAGTAATGATGATGATATGTTTGATTATTTATGGTTAGATATTGAAGACTCACAGCACTTAGGTTAGTTATTTGAAGACTCACAACACTTACTTTATCAACAAGATATCTTGTAAAAATTCAATAGTTAGTGGAAAGAAATACATCATTGAAATTCTATTAAGAAATGTGACTAAATGTTATGAAAGATTTAGAATGGAACCACATCCATTTATAAATTTGTATGAAAAGATGAAATTGATGGGTTTATTAAGAGACATGAGAGGTGTTAGTGTAGAGGAATGAGTAGCAATGGGATTGACAATTCTATGTCATAATTTACAGCAAAGGGTGTAGTTGAAAGATATCAACATTCAACCGCTATACAGTGTGTGAAGTGCATTGAACACCACTTAATCCAGTTCTGCACTTAGAGTCTCACTTTAAGGGTCCGAGATCGAACAAAGTTCATAAAATTCATAGATTGGCCACTTTGGAATGGGAAATGGATTTTGGCCCAATCTTATTATTGGTAGTCAACCTACGATGGCATCTAAGTGGACCCAAGAGGTAGGTATCATGGAGTCGCCACCCAACAGAATGTTGGAAAATGAATCTAACCTTTGATGCCCACACCAGAGAGGTGTTCAGGACATCACTCTCACATATACCTCGATTAAGTGTTTTTTATAAATGACTTTTTAATATTGAGCGAATCTTGCTTCTCACACAATGTATAGCGATAAACAAATAAATAAATAAACACTTTAAGTATGTCAAATGTGATAAATAAAAGAAATAAAATAAGTAAACCACTTAAACGATTACATAAGCATATCGTCCAACAAGAAAAGGTAAATAAATCTAACATGCATAAATTGAGGCATTTATTAGGTTGGAAACATTAGTTCCCTCGTGCATTTTTACTTTATTATGTGATTTTTTGTTTGAAAATTTAGACATTGGTCCATTTTATTGTGAAAACCCAAATTAACTAGTAGAAATATTAACATGCAAAACTCATTTACTACTAAGATATTACAAAGTATACATCAAAATTAGATAATAAATTTAAATAATGGTAAATAGATAAAAGAAAATAAACCTAAATAAAGAAATAAAGAGAAACAAATGAGGCTAAATGGTCTAAAGGCAGTTTTCTAAGGCATCTCAATCTCTACATCTTTAAAGCCCATGCAAATGAAATTAATGCTTAAAAAGAAACATAATAAAATAAATGGTTAGTAATGAATAATAAACAACAAATATGAAAATATGCATTCTGAAATGAAATGATAATGAACAGAATGTAAAAATATAGAAAATGAAAATAAAACAGCATCTGAAAATGTAATTAAACATGCAAAATTAACTAAAGCAAATATATAAGTAGGAATGCATTAAACGAGACACAATACGGCATATACGGCCACAAAACAATTGACAAATGGCTAATGAAGCAAGAGAGATGGGACAAGAAGAAGGCTCCATTGTGTCCTATTAGTCGCTATGACTGACGGCTATCAATGAGGCCTTTTTCTCATCTATCACATGACAAATAGATAGAAATCCAAGAACAATTAGAAAGAAAAAAATTTTAAGCTAAGACCTAAACATGCATATTTCTACATCCTAAAGCATGCCAAATATAGTTCTAAACCTAAATCTACATCTAAATCACACTAAGATAATTAAATTCACATAAAGATAGAATATAAATCAAGAAACGTTATCATGCATTAATGGAGATAAAAGATCCTATAACATATTGATCTAGAGCAATAAATCATATCTAGGTATTTATGACATCAAGACAATTATAGAGACGTTATAAAACAGATCCAACAATGGTATAAACATTGCATAAACATTAAAATGATAAAATAAAATAAAAACATACATGTTCATGCAGTTACAGTAAAGGTAGCTTGGCCCAAAATATTACCCTCAAGAAGATTAAGTTTCTATAACTCAGGAAGCCGCTTTCTAGGTCCCAATCCAATGATCTTCATGTTAAAATCTTAAATGAGTTTTTGTGTTTTTGAGAAATATGTATGGAAGCCTTTACGTGTTCTCTAAGGATAGAAATTAGGTTTTTTATTCTCAAAGAATGTGCCTATCTTTTTTTAATGTTCTCTCACCCCTCCCCCCCCCCACCTTAGCAAACTAAGGTTTTAGGTATTTATATGAAGATAAGAGTTAAGTTAGTTTACAATTTTCATTCCTAAGAATATACCCACTAATCCCTGAAATCTGTGCCAAAATCTCATCTTTAAACAAGTTTTGACTAATTTTAAAAATGTGAGAATTCTGGAAAAAAACAACACAGACGGGCGTCTCTGGAAATGACCAAAGACCGCCAAAATAGGTCATCTACCGGGAGATTTCTAGCCAAAAAATGGCCACAAACAGGCATCTGCATGCGATAGATGGTTGTCCATCATCGAAAAAGGCTAAAAAATAGTATTTTTTAAACTCTTTTTCGTACCCCTGAAATGCAATGTTAAAACTCACAAAAATATTTTTAAAAATTGTGAAAATATTGGATAAAACTCAAAACTTGGGTTTTCCATTTGAAATATGAATTTTTCCTCATCATTGGGTAACTCTGATTTGGATTGCCTTAGAACCTAGTGTCTACACAATACATAAATGAAGTAAGATGGTATTTAAGGCATTGGTTACATTGATTACTAACTTGATAAAAAATGTGAATATAGGACCCAAGCAACAAAAATTCAAAGAAATTAAAGATGGTATCTATATTTTGAGGTAAAATAAATTATTTTTAAAATATCTTAATATTCTTTCATTTGCACATCTTTATTTTCAGTTCCTATAAACTAAATAGTTTATTATGCATTAAAAAAAGTATAGGTGCAATAAATGGTATTCATGTTGCTGTTTGATCTCTAAACGAAAAAAAACATTTTGTGATAAAAAGGAATCACTTGTCACACAAAATATCATAGTTGTATGTTCTCATGATATATTATTTACATTTGTTTATAAGAGATAGGAAATGTCAATAAATGATTCACGAGTGTTTCTCAATACAATCACAAGACAAGAAAATAAATTTCCACTTTAAGTACTGGTAAGAATTGCATATTAATTTCTTGTTTAATATTAATCGTGCTATTCATATTGGATTAACTTATATATAATAAGTATTGTTTTGTAAATCATTATAATGTGGTGGATGTTAATTATCCTAATATTATAAGTTTTTTGGTGCTCCATCGTGGTGATAGATATCATTTAAATGAGTTTCGTGAATGAGGGCAAATTACAAAAAAAAATATATAAATTATTTAACTAGAAGCATTCATCACTTCGTATTATAATAGGAAGAGCTTTCGGTGTGCTGAATGCTAGATTTTCAATTTTGAATTGAATACCAAATTATCTTTTGTGTAGACAAAAGTTAATTTCAATTATATGCTACATATTGCATAATTTCATTCAGATAGAAGATAATATATGCTACATATTGCATAATTTCATTCAGATATAAGATAAAATTGATCAGTTATTCAATAAATATTGTATCAAAATATTTACATTAACAGAAGAATAAAGTTTTAGAAAACAACAAGAAGGTATTGAAATTGATTTATCATAGCATCACATCATGCACAAATGGAAATAGTTAAAGATATTATATATGATCAACTATGAAACGATTAAATAATAATAGAAATTAGAAAATCGATTGTCAACATTTTATTTATTATTCAATTAATTTTTTTATTTAAACTTTTTAAGTGAAAATATTATTTACATATACACGTGTTAAATTTTTAAAATGAAGATATCATTCCTTGTCTAATAAACAAACACAAATTTTTTCTTCTTTTCAAGTAAACACATTCTCCACTTTTCCAAAATAAAAGTGTCTTTCATTTTTTATAAGTAAACATATTTTCCAGTTTTGTAAAATAGAAAATTATTTTTCACTGTGAATAAGTAAACATATTTTCTAAATTTTGTTTAAACAAATAAATGCCTCAAGTTTTAAAAAATATACAATATTTTTTTCTATAAATAAATATATCCATAATATTTTATTTAAAAATTTTTTATATAACTTCTATAAAATTCAATTGTAAATTTCACCAATTTTAATAAACTTTAAGATATTTCTTATTTGTAAAATATGATAAATATAAATATTTAATATCTCACTTGGATATTCAAACCAATTGTTGAACCCAATGTTTTAAAATTGACATGGATGTCAACTTGGCCTGCCAACTAGGTCATAAGTCAACTGGTTCAATCGGATCGACTCAAAGTTTTTGTTATTTTGTAAATATAATTATTTATAAAAAAATTAAAAACATGGTGTGTAAAAATACATTTAAAAATCTATTAATTACCAAATATTAATATAAAAATATTAATTTTAAGTCCAATAAAGTTTGCAAATATAAAAATAAAATACCAAACATAAATAGTGAATATTTAAATAAGTTCACATAATATTAAAAACAAGCATTCAAGTAATTTAATTTAACATAGTGATGCATATGTGTTTCCTTTTCTTTGGTTGGTATGCAGAAAGATTCGTAATCAATAACAATGGCAAAAAAAAAACAATAATACAAAAAATACAGGTAAAAAAATATGAAAATGAAAGCTAATAAGTAAACTGGTTATTTACAACATCCAATATATTATTTATTTAAATATTAAGCTTATATAAGTTATGAGAATGATAAGTTAAATAAAATAAAAATTTAAATAAAATCAAGGGAGCATTCATAATTTTGTTTGACAAAAAGGGGTCCTCAAAGAGGAAAATGAATTAATTGGGTCCATTAAATTAACCCCAAAACTATTAGAAAATTGAAGAAGCAAGAAATGAGGGACTAAACTGAAATTTTGCATAAATCAACCCCTCTCCTCTTAAACATGTTGTCGTTTTTGGATCCCAAGAGCTGCCTAAAATGCAACATTCTCCCTCGTTCAAAAAATGCGGTTAGATTCTTCTCTCTTCAATGTCATCACACGTCACTACCATTTCTTCATCGGTAGCCAACATTTCCAAGTGAGATATTCTTTTTCTTATGCCCCATTTGGTTTTCATTGTCTCTACCGTCAACCACCTACCGCCACTGCCAGCATTGTTTTGCTCTTTCCATTTGCTGCTACTTCTTCTTCTTCTTCTTCTTCTTCTTCTTCTTCTTCTCCAACAGCAACAGCATTCTTTTTTCAAGTCACTTTTCTCTTTCCATCAGCATTGTTTCTTGGTAGAAGTTGTTGATCGGTGGCCAACAATGGAAGATCGACTTCAGTTTGTTAAGAAAAATGCATAGTTTTTTACATTGAACTGGCCTCCGAGTAGATTCAATGAGTTTCGGCCCAATTTGATTGTTTTTGGGTCTAAAACGAGTTTTGAATGTTTCGATTCTTATGTTGGATTGAACCACTTTGCTTACTGAGCTGTTGTTCAATCGGTTCAAGCATCTGAGTCAACTCGAATTTCAAAACATTGGTTGAGCCAACCTTTCTTAAAATGTCCAAAACAAATATAGTAGTCTCTATATGGAAGCCATTTATACAGCCAAACACACTCAATTACATGTCCTTCAATCAAATTCCAAATCTACCTGTCAAACCCCTAAGTTTATCATATTGCCACATAGATCTACCTTCTTTAACCTTCTCGCCCTTGATCAGCTTCACCTATTGCACCACCACCATCATAGCAGCACTTAGTGTGACACCCTACGTTCATTCATACTTCCTCATGTCGTATGATATAGTTAGAATTACCACATAACTATATAAGTACATCATCTATTTTGGGTAATGAGTTAATAGCCTAAATTAGTATTCGATTTCTACATCAACTTAATGCCGTTAGGTTACTATTCATTTGGTATAAATTTTGGTAGAATGATGGCTTATAAATCGTGCTACCCAAACCTGCAATTGATCAAAATTACACTCCATAATAGCAACTTTCACCTTCAATACTCCTATTACATACATTACACTTTTAATATCAGTCCATAACTCATCCATACAACACAAATATAGCATCACATATTTCATCACATATAACAACATTTAGTGCTCATTTACATTCCATAATACAAACATCTAGTTATGTTACATTAGATATATACACACACACACACACACACACACAAAATCACATATTCCAAAAAGTCTTCACATGTATATGCCACATTGTCCGCCTTCGCTAACCTTCACTTTACTTATTGCTGTGCGCAGTCAAAATAAACCACACAACAAGCAACTTTATTGCCTAGTGGTGGATGCATCTACACAAAATTTCATCTACCAAGATACATTAAGTAAAATTACCATTATGCCATTTTCACTTATTTGACTAATTTAACTCTTTTAATCATATTTTTAATGCAAAATTAAAATTTTACCCCTGTTTCCTAGCGTAATTACATTTTCCCTTTTTAACCTATTTAATTCCATTTTTTATCTTTTTCATTATTTTATTACATCTTTGATATCCTTTAGGCATAATTTACTATTTAGTCCTTAATTCTTCATCAATTTACAATTTTGCCCCTAATATACTTAATGGAAATCCTCGAATGCTTCTAATAGACTGAAAGAACCACTTATTGTGATCTTACTACTATAGTGTGACTGGATGGACCACTTATCGTGATCTTGCTACTCCATTATACATGTGTATTCTGGCTAAACCATTATGTGTACTATCCAACTAACTTCATGATGCTACCACAGTATATGTGTCCCTATAACTAGCCATTATATCTTAGGATTCTAGATTGCCCACTGTACACTAAGGGAAACTATATAGTACGGCTTGTATTACATTTTTATATGATTTTCCTTGCTAATTGCATTATGTCATAAATACTACATACCTATATAGAATCTAATCATGCTTAATTACTATGCATTCATCATAAATATACTAAATATCATATAAAAGTAATGAAAACATGCCACTATTCTCACATTTACAATTCAGCCTTATTGGGATTTCCTACATATAATCTAATTCTTTCTTCATTTGTATGCCAAATGTGCTTCTAATGTCATTTTAAACATTTATATGATAATACAAATTTAATTCACCTTATAATACCAAAGTTACCTTTAAGTCCATTGTTATGTTCAATTGTGCATTATCATGTACACTTATTATTTTTAATTCTAATCAATTTTATTACATTTTTTATTTATCATATTGTGTATTTCATATTAAATATGCCCAAATTATTAATTTAACTCACATTATTCCTTAATACCCAATTTGGCCTACATTAAATCTCTTAATTCCAATTTGTTTTCTTCATCAATTCATATTCAAATTATCTTAATTTATCATTTAATCATATTAGTTTGAATTATTTCTCATTTCTACTTAAGTTTACCTAGTTACAAAATGTAAATTTTACGTAAATTTCAACAAAGTAAATGAAATTAAGTGTAAATTGTATCCACTAACCTTATTTTGGCTTGAAAATGACCTACTCTTCCTTTTTCTCTCCTTCTTTCTCCTTTTCTTTGCCTTTCCCTTAAATTTCCTCTTTAGACCGAATATAGGAGGAAGAAATTAGTGAGTTTTAGATATGAATTTAAACAAATAAAAGATACTAAACAACTCTACTATTCATGCTCTACATGCCTATAATAAAATTCACAACTAATTCTAACAAAAACTCAAATAGTTACCAAATTAGGTTAATCTTCTCTCTCTAAAAATTCTCCAACTCTAGGCCTCCTCTTGCTTTAGTTTAAATTCTAGGATCTTATGAATTATTTATGGAGTATGTGGGTAAAATTAGAGGTTGGGATATGGTGAGAAGAAGAAGAAATGAAGAAAAAATGGTGGAATGGCCAAGAAAGTGAAGGTTCGGATTTCTCAAGGAAGAAGGGGAATATTTATAAAATTTTGGGAAGAATTATAGATGATTCTAGACCACTCTATTCTACCCTTAAGTCCACCAAATCTAGGGCCAAGATTCATCCATTTACTATTTGATCTAATGGCTTGTCTTTTAAGCCACTTGTTACCATTTCATTGGTCCTACACATCTTTTGGGCTATGCTGCTATATGCAGGTGATTATGGATCATTTTTAATAACATTTACATCCTTAGATGTTTAAAATATGGCAATTAACCCATTAATTAATTTAACATTGATTTTTTTACTATTTTCCCGAAATCAATGTTATACTTTTTAGAATGATCTAAAATTTTAGCCCACATGCACTAGCATATGCTGGAGGATGTTTTTAAAATTTAAGCTAATTCTTACATCATTTCAATAAACTTCTGGCTTCGAAGGTAAATTTAACCAATTCAAAACCCAAAATCCTAAAACTATCAGAAAATTTATTTTCCACTTCCAAGAGTTTTTTTATGCTATTTATAATGTGTCTATATTTTCAAAATAATTTTCAAAACTCTTTAGAATATTTCTGAGCTCGGTCAAACTTTCGATCAACCCTTTTTATGGTAACTGAGTAAATTTTTCTCTACTTGATTCGAGGACCTATATAAGCTCAATTTCTTCTCAATTTGTATCACTAGACTCTATTTAACTCATATTATTTCACCTAATATTTTACTACACTTCCCCAATAAGGTCACCCATCCTTATACTTCCTAGGGTAGGCACATTTAACCTTTAAGCTTCTGTAAATTTCTTTATGTTACACTAGTGCAATCACTTTGATTACTGTCCTAGGGTTACTGTGTATGCTCTATAATATATTGTGTATGTCAAATGAAATTTTAGGGTGTTACATTTCTCCCCCACTAAATAAAATAAATTTAATCCTCGAAATTTACCTAGATTAAAAAGTTAAGTGTATTGCTATCTCATTGCTTCCTCTAGCTCCTAAGTTACTTCTTCAATGTTATGGCATGTCTAGAGTACTCTGAAAAGTGGGATTTGCTTGCTCCTCAACGTTTTGGTTTCTGTAGCAAGAATTCTTATGGGTTCTTCGTCATATGACAAGTCAGGCCGCAGTTGGACTTCCTATGGCATGACAACATATGAGGGATTAGATCAATATCTCCTTAACATAGATACATGAAATACATCGTGAATCCGCTTTAATTCTGGTGGCAACTTCAATCTGTAGGCCATTGGTCTAACCCACTATATCACCTCATATAGGCCAATGAATCTGGGACTAAGCTTTCATTTTTTGCCAAATCTCATGATTTTTCACCATGGGGAAACCTTCAAGAATAATTTCTCAGCCATATTGAACTCTATATCTTTTCTTTCCAGGTCTATTGGATTTTTGTCTATCTATAGTCACTTTTAAGTTGTCTTTGATCAATTTCACTTTCTCCTTAGTTTCCTTGATCAAGTTTGGTCCCACTAATTTACTCTCACTTAGCTCAATCCAACATTAGGATGTTCTACATTTTCTTCCATATAGTGTTTCAAATGGTGCCATTTTGATGCTAGATTGATAGCTATTATTATATGCAAATTTCGCCAGTGGAAGATATTTCTTCCGATTGCTACCAAACTCGAGTATACAACACCTCAGCATATCTTTCAATATCTATATCACTTGTTTAGATTGTCCATCTTTTTATGGGTGAAAGCCAGTACAGTAATCCAAGCGAGTTCCCAATGCTTACTAGAGTTTTTGCCAAAATCTAGATGTAAACTAACGGTCCTTATCTAAAATGATGGAGATAGGAACACCATGTAGCCTTACTACCTCATTAATGTAAATTTTTTTCCAGTCTAGCTAATGAAAAATCAGATGTCACTGGTATAAAGCGTTCAGACTTTGTTAATCATCAACTACCATCCATATGGACTCGTGTTATCTCCTAGTAAGTGGTAATCTTGACACGAAGTCCATGGTGACACATTCCCATTTCTATTTCAATATGGTGATAGGTTGCAATAAACTTGAGGGAACTTGATGTTCAACCTTTACTTGCTGGAAAATTAGACATTTAGTCACAAAGTCTGCTATCTCCCTTGTCATCCCTAGCCATCAGTAGGTTGCTTTCAAATCTTGATACATCTTATTACTGCCTAGATGCATTGCATATTTACTACTATGGGCTTCTATCAAGATGTTCTTCTTCAATTCTTTATTATTTGGCACACAAGTCCTCCATTTGTAGTATAAATAATCATCATGGCCAAGGGAGAATTCACTGTTCTTTCCATCTTGTATTTAAGAAATAATGGAGGCTAACCAATCATCTTGCCTCTGGGTGGTTTTTACCTACTATATCTAGTTAGATTTTACCTGAATTTCAACTACCAATGCTCTATCTTAAGCTACAATCAGCTTGACATTCATTACTCTTAAGGCAGCTAAGTGCTTCCTGCTAAGTCAATCAGCTACTACATTCACTTTACCAGGATGATAGTCAATTAAACAGTCATAATCCTTGATAAGCTCTAACCAATGTCTTTACCTTATATATTGAGCTCTTTCTGAGTAGGTAGATATTTGAAACTCTTGTGATCGGTGTAAATGTAGCATTTCTCACCATACAGATAATGCCTATAAATTTTTAGTGCAAACACAATAGCTGCTAGCTCCAAATCGTGGATAGGATAGTTTCTTTCATGAGTTTTGAGATGCCTCACTTTGCCTTCTTGCATAAGTACACATCCTAACCCATTTCTAGAAGCATCATTATAAAAAAAACATAAGGTTTACCCGAAGTGGGTTGTGTAAGACCGATGCTTCAATCAACATGGTTTTCAACTTTTCAAAACTTTCTTGACATCGATCAATCCACTCGAACTTAGCATTCTCTTGTAGTAGCTTGGTGAGCGGAGCGACTATCATGGAAAATCCTTTAACAAAACGTCTATAATAACTAGCCAATCAAAGGAAAGTTCTCACTTCAACAACATTTTTTAGTGGTTTCCATTCCAAGATGGCTTTGACCTTTTTAGGATCAACTTTAATACCCTCTGCTGACACAACATGGCTAGGAAAGGTAACTTCATTTAGCAAGAATTCACACTTACTGAACTTTGCATATAACTTCTTCTCTCTTAGAGTCTGTAGAACAATTCTCAAGTGCTTTTCATGTTCTTTTAGAGTTTTGGAGTACACTAGTATGTCATTGATGAATACCACCACAAACTGGTCTAAGAATGGGTAGAAGATGCGGTCCATCAAATCCATGAATGCCAACGGTACATTAGTAATGCCAAATGGCATAACCAAGAACTCATAGTGGCCACATCACGTGTGAAAAGCAGTCTTTGGCACATCTGCTTCCTTAACCTAAAGCTGGTAATAGCTAGATTTCAAATTAATTTATAAGAATACAGTTGTGTACTTCAATTGATCAAACAAATCATCAATTCAAGGCAAAGGATACTTGTTCTTTATGGTGACTTTATTCAGTTGCTTGCAGTCAATACACAGTTGGAGTGAACCATCTTTATTTTTCAAAACTAATATCGGTGCTCCCCAAGATGATACACTTAGGCGAATGAACCCCTTATCAAGTAGTTCTTGCAACTGGATCTTCAGCTCCTTCAACTTTGTAGGTTTCATGCGATAAGGGGCTATGGAAATAGAAGCAGTGCTAGGCATCACATCAATGGTGAAATCAAGCTCCCTTTTCTAGTGGCAACCTTTGTAAAACATCAGGGAAGAAATTGGGGAAGTCTTGAACAATGGCAACATTACTGATTTTTAGCTTTTCTTCCCTAGCTTCTGTCACATAAGCTAAATAAGCCTCACATCCTTTCCTGATGCACCTATTTGCTGCAGTAGCTAATATGACATTTGATAAGAAATCTGATCTTTCACCCACAACTATAATTTCCTGTCCTTTGGGAGTTTTCAGTGTGATTCTCTTCAACTGACAATCAACTATCACTTGATGTTTATGAAGTTAGTCCATCCCCAAGATAACATTAAACTCATGGAAAATGAGTTCGATCAAATTTGCAAAGAAGGTGGTTTGTTGTATTTGGATGGGATACTTATGATAAACCGTATTCACTACTACCTTATGCCCCAAAGGATGACTTACTATGATATCTTGTTCTAATTGTGATTTAACTAATCCCTTCCCATGTGTAACCTTGGTGCTCATATATGAATGTATGGACCCAGGATTTATTAAAACATGAACTGGAGCATCAAATAAGTAAAATTTACCTACAATAATGTCTGGGGCATCTTGGTCTTCTTTGGCTATCATTGCATAAGCTTGAGTAGCTGGTCATCTACCTGGAGCAGAAGGCACCTGTAAACTAGCTTTAGTGGATGTAGCCACACTAGGTTCGTCTTTGCCATGGCCTACGAGTGTTGTAGTGGCAGGCTTGCTACTAGGAGTAACTGATGGAGTGGCTTGTGCACGTAGGCAATCTCTCTGCATATGTTCTTTTGACCGACATCTTAAGCAAGCTCCAGTCAATCTCTAGCATTCACCTAGATGGTGACGTCCATAATGTTCACACTTAGTATTATCAAATCTACCAAGGCCTCGCAGGGTGCTAGCAACTAAGGCTATAGGTGGAGTAGTTCATGTTGTAGAATTTTGACTAGGTGCTAGAGTAGCCATGGAAGCCTGTGGGGGAGTTGCAGAAGTCTTGGTTTCTTGCTGGATTTATTGGATGCCCCAGTGAAAGGCTTTCTTCTTTGTTGAGATCTGGCCTTTCTATTGGCTTCTTTAGCTTCAATTGCTTTAATTTTTATAGCTGCTACAACTAAAGCTCTCCTATTTGTGTGCTCATAAGCTGCTAGTGCCTTCCTGATTTCAGTGTGAAGTCCCCTCTCGAATAACTATCACATCTTTGCAGGTGGTATGTGATAGTATTTCATATAGGCACTCAGTGTTTCAAATTCCCTATCATATTATTGGGCTGTGTGAGTACCCTGGCGCAGTCACCAAAATGCTTCCTTTATGCCCCGTTGATGCTCTTTCCCAACATATTTGTCTCTAAATTGCTGAAGGAAGAAATCCCAGGTTAACTGTTTTGCTGGTATGTAATGTCTGATTGTATCCCACCATGTGTAGGTTGGGCCCTAGAATAATGCTACTGCGCCTTTTAGCATTTCCTCAAGCGGGCTATGAGTAATCTCAAAAAGCCTTTTAATTTTGTTCAACCATTCTTCGACTTCTATTGCTGTTACTTATTCTCGACCATAGAAGTCTTCAGCTCCCAGCTTTTTTTATTGCTCTAATATGGGTTTCCTAGATGGCTAAGGCGGCAGCTAATGCTGTGGTTGTGGAGGAGCCAGGGCCTAAAGTTGACGATATAAAAAGTCTGCCACCATCTGCAAAAAATCTAAGGGAGCTTGTGCAGCTGGCTAAGGAGCCAGTGGAGCTGGTGGCGGTGTATGCTGACTAGGCAAATAAGACTTAGCAGTCGAGGTAGTTACACTAACTATTGGCATGGCTGAGGCTAAAGTCCCGCTCTCTGGATTGCTCACCAACTCAAGTGTTCATCGAGAACCTAAAGCCATAGCTATCACTGAAATATTGAAAAGGGACAGGTAAGATTCGATTTCAAATTTACTTATTCTTATGTAGCATGCACATGTACCCATTCAATCATTCATTCACACTTATACATTTACTTCATTCTTAGGATCACCTAAACCTACTCTAATACCACAAAATGTGACACCCTACGTTTATTTATACTTTTTTGATACCATATGATATAATTAGAATTACCACATAACTATATAAGTACATCGTCGATTTTTGGTAACGAGTCGATAGCCTAAATTAGCATTTTGATTTCTACATCCATTTAATGTCACTAAGTTACTATTCATTTGGTACAAATTTTGGCAACATGATGCTTTTAAATCATGCTACCCAAACATGCAATTGATCAAAATTATACTCCCTAATAGCACCTCCACCTCCAATACTCTAATTACATAAATTGTACTTTTAATATCAGTCCACAACTCATCCATACAACACAAATATAGCATCACATATACCAACATTTAGTATTAAATTACATTCCATGATACAAACATCCAGTTACGTTACATAATATACACATACACACACACAAAAAAAAATCACATATCCCAAAAAGTCTTCACATGTACATGCCACGTTGTCTGCCTTCGCTAACCTTCACTGTACCTATCGCAGCACTTAGTCAAAATAAACCACGCACTAAGAAATTTTGTTGCCTAATGGAGGATACATCTCCACAAAATTTCATCTACCAAGCTACATTAAGTAAAATTACCATTATGCCATTTTTCACTTATTTGACTAATTTAACTCTTTTAATTACATTTTTAATGCCAAATTACAATTTTACCACTGTTTCCTCATGTAGTTACATTTTTGCCCTTTTAACCTATTTAATTCCATTTTTTATCTTCTTCATTATTTTATTACATCTTTGATATCATTTAGGCATAATTTACTATTTAGTCCTTAATTTTTCATCAATTTACGAATTTTCCCCTAATGTGCCCAATGAAAATCCTCGAACCGGATATATGCGATGAGGACTCCAATGCTATTGATGGAATAAATAGACCATTTACAGTGATCCAGCTACTACAGTATGAGTGAAGGGACCACTTGCCCTGATCTTGCTACTCTACTATACGTGTATGTGCCGACTAAACCATTATATGTACTATCTAACTAACTTTATGATGCTAACATAGTATATGTGTCCCTATGGCTAGCCATTATATCCTAGGATTTTGGATTGCCTACTGTGTACTAAAGGCAACTATATTTTATAGCTTATATTATATTTTTATATGATTTTCCTTACTAATTGCATTATGTCATAAATACTGCATACCTATCTAGAATCCAATCATGCTCAATTACTATACATTCATCATAAATACACAAAATATCATATAAAAGTAATGAAAACATGCCATTATTCTCACATTTACAATTCGGCCTCATTGGGATTTCCTACATATAATCTAATTCTTTCTTCATTTGCATGCCAAATGTGCTTCTAATGTCATTTTAAACATTTATATGATAATACAAATTCAATTCACCTTATAATACCTAAGTTACCTTTAAGTCAATCATTATGTTCAATTGTGCATTATCTTGTACAATTATTATTTTTAATTCTAACTAATTCTATTACATTCTTTGTATATCATATTGTGTATTTCATACTAAATATGCCCTAATTATTAATTTAAGTCACATTATTCCTTAATACCCAATTCGGCCTACATTAAATCTCTTAATTCCAATTTGTTTTCTTCATCAATTCATATTCAAATCATCTTAATTCATCATTTTATCATGTTAGTTTGAATTATTTCTCATTTCTACTTAAGTTCACCTAGTGACATAATGTAAATTTTACATAAATTTCAACAAAGTAAATGAAATTAAGTATAAATTGTATCCACTAACCTTATATTGGCTTAAAATTGACCTACTCTTCTGCTTCCTCTCTTTCTTTGTCCTTGCCTTTACCTTTCCCGTGAATTTTCTCTTTAGGACGAATTTAGGAAGAAGAAATCAGCGAGTTTTAGCTATGAATTTAAACAAATAAAAGCTACTAAACAACTCTTCTATTCATGCTTTACAAGTCTATAACAAAATTTCCAACTAATTCTAACCAAAACTCAAATAATTACCTAATTAGGTTAATCTTCTCTCTCTAAAAATTCTCCAACTCCAAGCCTCCTCTTTCTTTAATTTAATTTTTAGGATCTAGATGATGATTTTTAGACTATGTGGGTAAAATTAGAGGTTAAGATGTGGTGGGAGGAAGAAAAAATGAAGAAAAAATGGTGGAATGGCTAAGAAAGTGAAGGTTCAAATTTCTCAAGGAAGAAGGAGGATATTTATAGAATTTTGGGTAGAATTATAGATATTATAGACCCCTCTAGTCTGCCCTTAAGTCCACCAAATCTAGGGCCAAGATTCATCTATTTACTATTTGATCTAATGGCTTATTTTTTAAGCCACTTGTCACCATTTCATTAGTCGCTACACATCTTTTGGCTATGCTGCTGCATGTAGGTGATTATGACTCATTTTAAATGACATTTATTTCCTTAGATGTTTAAAATATGGAAATTAAGCTCGTTAATTAATTTAACTTCGATTTTTTAATGTTTCTTTTGAAATCGATGTTCTACTTGTTAGAATGCTCTGAAAGTTTTCCCTATGTGAACTAGAATATGAAAAAGAAGGCATTTAAATTTTTAGTTCATTCTAAAATCACTTCGGTATACTTATAGCTTCGGAGGCAAATTAAACCGATCCAATATCCAAAATTTTAAAACTGTCAGAAAATTTATTTTCCACTTTCAAGAGTTTATTTATGCTATTTATAATGGGTTTATATGATTAAAATAATTTTTAGAGCTCTTTAGAATATTTGTGAGCTCGGTCAAACTTTCGTTCAACCTTTTTTACGGTAACCAAGTAAATTCTTCTCTACTTGATTCGGGGACCTATATAAGTTTTTACTCAAATTGTACCACTAGACTCCATTTAACTCATATTATCTGATCTAATATTTTACTACACTTTCCCAACAGGTCACCATCCTTAGATTTCTCTAGGGTAGGCACATTTAATCCTTAAGTTTCTGTAAATTTCTCGATGTTATACTAGTGCAATTACTTTGATAACTTTCCTAGGGTTATTGTGCATGCTTTACAATGTACATTGCATATCAAATGAAATTTCAGGGTGTAACACTTAGTTCAATTTTTCAATGGCAATCTTTTTGCTTATTTTCCACCCCATTTCTCGTCAACTTCCCAACAAAGTATCTTTCAACAAAAGAAAAAAGATCATTCTCTATAAATCCCTTAAAACTGACAAACCCTACAAACTACTCGAATCTAAAAGCTACAAACTTTCATGGAAAATAGAACTTAAATAAGCATTTCAAGGACAACCCAATAACCAAAACTTGAAAACAAGCAATAACAGAGCTTGAAAAAGAATTTCAAAGACAACCCAATAACCAAAACTTGAAAACAAGCAATAATGATATTGATCATCTCATTAATGATGCTGATGATGAATCATTTCAAAGATTATTTGATAAGAGATGCGTGGACAATATAAGGATGTTGATAGTTGATGCAGGTCACCTTGGGATGGCATTGGGAATGGCTAAGGTTGGGTATTATCTATATAGGCATGTAATGAATTGTAAACCCAAAAACCCTAATTGATTTAATAGGGATAGATTTGTTTTGAGTGCTGGCCGTCGTTGTTTACTTCAGTATGTTTGCCTTCATCTTGCTAGCTTTAAATCTATTTAGGTACTCGGTCTAACTTATATCACTTAACTCTCTTTAGGTTAATTTCATCTGTAATCACTAAAATTTGACGATTATAAGGTTATGATCACTATACTACAATTTGTAATGAAAAAATAATTTAAATTTTATTTTGTAACAAAAAAGTCATAAAAGCCAAAAAATTGAGAATTTCGCCATTGGAAAAAATAATTCAGCTTTTATTTTGGTTGGATTGATATTATATAAATCAAGAAATAGTTGGATTGATGTTATACAAATTGCACCATGAAAATAAATAGATAAATACATTGAATAATGGATTAAAATAAAAGTTATGTTATTTTTTTCGGTGGCTGGGTTCTCAATTTTTTGACTTTTATGATTTTTTTGTTACAAAATAGAAGTTAGATTATTTTTTTTACAAATCATAATGGCGTTACAATTCGCCAAATTTTAGTGACCACGAACGAAATTAATCCTGCTCTCCCTCTATATATAATTATGATAATTTTTGGACACTTGACATGTTATTTTTATACTCTATGTATATGTAAGGATTTAAATAATTTAGAATATTAAAAGTTTGTAATCTTGCAGGAAAAGAAATTGATTCTAGCAATTTGGCTACTTAATTTGCAGTGTTACAGTGAAACTTTTTTTACATTTTTATTAGAACCATTGCTTAAAAAAGAAATGGACTTTTTTTCGCCAAAAAAAAAAATAAAGGAAAATGGATTTAGCTTAAGGACACTAATTCTTTTCTACCAATTCTAAGCACAATGCCCATATATTTTATTAATCATTGTAACCATCAACCAATAATTTTATATAGCTAGAAGACCTAAAGGGCCTCTGGAAGCTAGGGAGTCTTGACTCCTGGTCATCCGGAGAATATAATTACTGATGGGATTGTTGAAGTCACTACAGGTGATATCCTTTAAATAAAAAAATAAAATAAAATTGGAAACTATTAATATTTTCCTTCTAATTAACTAATATATATGCATTGATTTAATATATTGGATATTGAAAATAGGGCCTCTTGGACAAGGTGTAGCTAACGCAGTTGGTTTTGCACTAGCAGAAGCTCACTTGGCCGCAAGATTCAATAAGCCTGATTGCACTCTTGTAGATTACCAAACGTTAGTATAAAGTTGATATAATATTGTTAAATAAGATAATTGAAATTAGCAGCGTTAGTTATATGTTTGTTATGTTAATAATAAATATAGTTGTTTAGATTTTGCATAATGGGTGATGGTTGCGGCATGGAAGGAATTTCAAATGAAGCTGCAGCCACTCTAATTTATGATGATAACCATAAAACTATTGATGGACCGACTACTTTAACATTTTCCGAAGATACATCTGCACGGTTTAAGGCTCTCGGTTGGAATACAATTGCAGTCAATAACATCCACCAAGAAATGAATTTCTTCAAGGATGCTCTTCTCTTTGCATCCAATCACGCTCAAAAACCAACTTTCATCCGGGTCTGATTCAGTTTTTGCAATAGATCCTTGTAATGTGCTAATTAAGAGGTACTCATGATCATGTTTTTACAGGTAAGAACTTTGATAGCGAAATTGTCTAAAAATGAAGGGACACACAAGGCTCACCATGGTACTTTTGATGAAGATGATATGAAAGAAATGAAGCAAAAAGTGGGTCAATAGAGATCCGTTCCATGTTATCCCTATGGTCTACAGGTTTGGTTTAAACAACTATACTGTATTATGGTAGCATATTGAAATTGAAGATTCCTCGCAATTGTACATCTCGATTGTGAATATCACAAAAGCTAAAATTGGCATGTAATGTGCTGCAGGGAAATGCAGATTCAAGCACAACATGGTCAAAATCTGGAGGTTGAGTGGATTTCTAAGTTAGGGTATTATAAATGTAAGTACGCACAGGAAGCTGCAGAGTTTGAAGTTCTGATAAATGGCGGTCTAACTCCCGACTGGCAAAGCTGCTTGCCGGTAATTTATAAACACATATCTCTGCGCCGGGATGACTGTTTTTGTATGCAATGCTATGTCATGATTCACATTACAACGTTTACTTGTCAAAGTGGCCTATAATGAACTCTATCGGATGACTTTCTATATATAGAGAGAGGATCAATAAATTGCAAACTAGAATGATAAACCAAAAAGACAAGTACAGTAGCCCGATATTATTTTTTTGAGAACCGAAGTGGTCTGCATCAGATGAGGTGGATGCCACTCGAGGATACCCCGAGGAGTGCTTGAACCAGCTCGTCAAGGTGCTTCCAGGAGGAATTGGTGGGAGTACTGATCTTTTATCATCTAACAAAGTCTATCTTCATGACTACAAAGACTTCTGTCCTCCACTATTAACAAGGGGCCGCAACATAAGGTATGGAGTTCGAGAGCATGCAATGGACGGAATTTCAAATGGAATTGCACTTCACGGTGGCGGTTTAATCCCATTTGCAGCGACATTCCTTGTTTTCTCCGATTACATGAAGAATTTGATCCGCCTTTGTGCCTTGAGTCGAGCTGTAGTAATCTACATATGGCTCATGACTCTATTGGCCTCGGTGAAGATGGCCCGACTCACCAGCCAGTTGAACAACTTGCTGGCCTTAAAGCGGTGACACGGCTACTAGTTTTCAGACCTGCAGACGGGAACGAAACAGCTGAAGCGTACTAAGTGGCTATTAGAAACAGAGATGTACCCAGTCTCATTGTATTGTCCAGGCAAAAAGTGACAGCGAATGTAGAAGGAACATCGGCAAATGAAGTTAAAAGAGGAGGATACATAGTGAGTGATAATTCGGGTGAAAGTTTTCCAGAGATTATACTAATTGGCACAGGCACAGAACTTGTCTCTAAGGAAAGAGGGGAGGAAGGTGAGGGTAGTTTCACTTGTGTGTTCGCGAATTTTCGATAGGCAGCCGAAGGAATACAAGGAGGATGTATTGCCATCGAGTGTTGGGAAGCGGGTAAGCGTCAAGGCTGGATCTCCCATGGGTTGGAGAGAGATTCCAAACACTGTTTTTCGTTCACGTGTGTGCTGACATGGCAAATATGACACGTCATACTGACGTTATGCCACATTAGAAGATATGTGCGCATATTATAATGACTAGACATACCAGCTGGAATTTCCGACATTTTTCTTACTGGAATTTCCGGCAAAAAAAACATCGGAAATCGGTTAAAGTGATTTTGTTGTATATATTCGTAAACTTTAATGATTTTTATGAAAAAAAAAAAATTTAATTACTGTTGTAAAATTGACCGCAAGTTCAGTAATTATGAATGAAATTAACCTTATATAATATATATATATATTGATATTCAAAACTCTATAAAATTTTTAAAAAAATTATGGAATTAGGTAAAGCATTTCACAACTAAATCCGCACTTAATCTTCTTCCTTGGTATAAAAAAAATAGAAAGATTTGAAGCTGGATAACCAAATAAATTTGCTAGAACATACGTATAAGGGTATCATATAGTTACAATATATGTGGAAGGCCACATTTTTCTCCTTAAAAAGCTCAACTGTTTGTCCTTTAACCCTTCCAATGACATTGCATATAAAATCTACCTACAATGCATCATAATTAATTAAAATAAAAATAAAAAGACAAAGAAAAAGAGAGAAAATGAAAACGAAAATGGAATCAGTATTGAGCATCCTAATAGTGACATTAATGATTAGAATGGCAATATGTGGAGAGCAAGAACTGACTGATTGTGGAAAGAATTGTATGCCGTCATGTCTGCAACAAACGCATTCATCCTTAGATGCCTGTGCTCAAGCTTGCTCTGATTATTGCAAACAACTCGGTGACGGAAGTATCACCGGTGGTGACACTGTTCAACTCATGAAAGGCTTAGGTTCTAAAGTTTGATTTTTTTTATTATTAATGTTATGTAGAAATTAAAAAAAAAAAGAAAAAACGGATATTGTCAAGTTTGCTTATGTTGATGCATAATATAAGGGCTTTTTTTTTTTTTTAAATGCATAATGTAAGTTCTTATTTCAATAATAGATTGTTATTATTATCCGATCAGATGGTTAGCACTTATTGGAAACATATAATTTTTCTTCACAAGTTCTTGCTTCTCTTTGAAATTGATCGCCAAGAAACAAGTTGTAGATTATAAACTAATAATTCTGACAAAAAAACGATATTAATTGAAAACATCATCCTATCTATAATATATTAGATAACAATGCAGGACATTTTAAGTAGGATGAGCATGGGCTGGATCTGCCCATTAATAATTTCACTAACTAATAAATTAATTTCAGTTAACCACTATATATCGATTTAGATTTCTAACCGATTTTTTCGTATTGATTTATTTGTTAACCATTAAAAAATTTTAATGGATAAATTTAGTAAACTTTACAAATTGTAAGGTTGTTATAAATTGTTAAAAATGCTTTAAAGATGGAGAATACAAAACCAAATAAAATATTCATTAAAAAAGTTTTAAAAATATGAAATTTTCATAATTGATTGCAAGCACTAAATATATTTAACATAAAATTAATAATAGAGTGCTCATTATGCACATGAAATGAATAAATAATTGTAATAAGAAGATAAATTAATATTTATTTTCTAATAATATGTATTTTTATAATATTTTAGAAAATTATATATCATAATATTTATGAACTACAAAAATATTAAAATATTTAAGTGTTGAAATTAAAATATAAAATTTATATAAGTTTGTTAATGCTGATTTTTAATATATAAAATATAAAATTTTAATAAATCAGTTAACTATTAACTAACTGATAACAATCAAAATATAAAGACAGTAGTCCAAGATCTCTAAAAGAAGCCCAAGAAAAAAATCCACTACGCTCCCACCGGTTAAGAAAAAAAATACAATAATCGAGGCTATCCGATCAGACTTGATGTCTCACTAACAGACTTGAATCATCTGATGCACGCCATTGTCCAATCGCCGCTGCCAAAAGAAATAAGCCATACCTGCTACAGAGTAGGACACTGTTGTGCACACTGCTCCAAGCTCTTCCGAAACTATAAATAACAAGTTCCCCTCCTAAGAAAGCAGGCTCGCTCTTTCTCTCTCCATTAGTAAATTACACTTTTTCTCTAATTCTCTCTTAGCTAACTTGAATATTAGAGTGTTGAAGTCTGGGACGATCGGGCTAAGCATCTTTTGCAAGTTTCGTATAGGAAGATCCAATCAAGTCTAGCCTGCTATTTCTCAGCCTGTCTTTTTTCCCATTACAAGATAGAGATATCCCATCTCTATGAAAATTTGTGATTTATCACTAAAAGTTAACTGCCTATTTTTACTTTTAAAAACTTATAAACCTTTTAAAATTAAAAAATATGATTCTAAATTATCAATTTAATTAGTTTAAAATCGATTAAATTTTAAAATTATTTTTAATTTTTTTTAAAAAGTAGTTGTTTATTTGTTTAAAAGTGGTTGAGATCATAAGAAAAAAGTGGTTGTTTGCTTATATTGGCATGATTGTGAATAAATGAATAATGGATAACGTATAATGCTTATTTTGACTATATATGTTAACAAGTCTGGCAAAATTGGCCCAAATCCAAAGTCCCATCCAAACTCTCCAAAAAGAAATGACCCAAACCCCATCACCCACAAAAATGCCTATTAGACGAACTCAAAAATTATCTATCTTATTCCCAAACTCATTGGGTTTATAACAAGTGCCCAATGGGCTTTCCCCCTTTCACTAAGTCTAGTTTCGCACCCCTCCCCCCCTCCTCCCTTTCTCTCTCTCAAAATCATCTATCCCTTCCACCCTTGCTGCTTGTAACACCCTTGAACCACTACTGGCATGAATAGTACTTTTTGATGGTGAATAATGACACCGAAAGTAAATAATACCACCTAGGGTATTATTAAATTTTCAAAACAAAATCAAAGTGTGGACTTATTTTTTTATTTTGTTATACTAATTTTTACTATTTGTATATTAATTCAATATTTGTACAAGGTTTTATTTTTGGAGTAAAATTAAATTATTAATGAAAATTTTATACAGCCATTAAAAATTTTATTCCTTAAAAAATATGAGTTATAAATGAACCAACATGCATTAAATCCATAGGTCGGCCCAAACTCGCCCAGCCCATTTAGGCATTGGCCTATTTATGACCCATACATTTATGGCATAACCCAAACCCGCCCATTTGCCACCTCTATATGTTATTGAATAAATGTATATATAATTTTTAGCTTTTTTTTATTCTTTCATTGAGTGAGTCCATCTATATGCATTGGTAATACCTAATATTATCATATTCGAATCTAACCCAATAGTCATAGGTCCAATGTAGGCTCGGATCCAATTGTTCCCCATCAATCTAAAGGTCTACTAGCCACTTACACTGATAAAATGCCCTAACAGTTTGATTAGGTTTTATAACTGATCTACCTGCACCATCATGTCTATCACATCAGCAAGCCATACCTTGCAAGCTGTTACATAAAATGCCCTAAACCTATCAACTGTAGATACAGGAGATCTGGTACTCAAGTACTTTAGCCTTATAAACTCTAGCTACCTGCGGGCTATAAATAAAGAGATAGACTTCAAGAACAAGGTACTACATACATTGCAACTCTCTCACTATACTTTCTCTCTTTAAATCCTCTTTAACTTAGGCATCAGAGTGTTAATCCCCTATGCACTAGGGGTTAGTCATCATCTGTTTTACAAATTGGCTCGCCAAACTTACAGATCAGTCTAGCTGATTCTTGCTTTCATCATCGTCTCCTTATAAGTTCTAACATCTCAGGACTTACCATTTGGTGCTTTTATTAAGAGCCGAAGATGGAAAAATCACAAAGGCAAAATGATAAATCCAATAGAAAAGAGGGAAATAGAAGAGAAAGATCCCATGCTATAACTGAAAAAAAAACTCCATACGAGCTTTTACCTATTTTTAAAGATCATGAGTTCTACGATATTGTTAACCAGCTAGATGACTCTACTCCCATCACTGCAAATGACCTTAAGGTTTTCTTGAAAGGCTTTGGCAGTAAGACAAGCTATTGCACTCGATTAAGACTAAATAACCTCAGGCGCCTACTCCGGATAACGAAGTCGAAAGCAGGCTAAAAAAGAAAGGATGAGCCTAATCTTAGAATAAGGGAAAGGGCATATTCACTAGAGAGAAAAGCATTGCTTGGGCATTCGCTCAAGCATACAAAATCACCAATATCAAGGCAAGGGCAAATGGAAGCTAAATGCCTCTAAGGCTCGACCTGACGACAATGATAACGACTTAGAGGAGGACGATGATTATCTTACCTCACACTCAGACTGCTAGGAGGCACATGATGATTTGTTATTTATGTGCACTCCCAAAAGGTATAAATACAAGAAGGACGGTCCCATTGCCACTAAAGACGAAAGATGGTTCTTGAAAACCATCAAAAAATTCAACTTAGGTCACCTTGAGTAGGTCGAGTTTAACGGGAATATTGTCTCTCCATTTGCTGGGAGATTAGAGAAATCGAGCTCCTATATCGATTCACTGAAGTAAGAAATGTCGACATACATCAGTAAGACGAACCCAAAATGCCATATATCTGAGTACTTAACTCGGATTCAAATATACATATATGATGACAAAGTATTTTGTAGAGTTTTCCCTATAATACTAGCTAGGGATACTTTGGATTGGTTTCACAGTACTCCTCGATTTGGCTCAATCTCCAGTTTTTGGCAACTTTGAGAATTCTTCACTACGATATTTATTGTTCAAGTGAAAACTGTTAGTGTAAGCCTTAGCCTTAATGCATTGTAATAAAACACTTTGAATTAATAAAATGAGGTATTTATTTTATCTTTTGTATTCTTGTGCATATCAATTGATAGAACTATCCAAGAATGTCATTTCGGTTTAAGTTATCAAGTGTGAGGCACATGGTTGTAAGACCTTGAAACAAATGAGACTTCATTCTAAACATCCCTAGTTAGTCATTGTTATGGAAATAACAATGAATTAAGACTAGTATGCTCTCTCTGATATTATGAGTTCTGTCTTACGGATCATTAGGACAAGTGTATCAATCAGAGATCATAGATACATGTTAAAGAACATGGTATCTGAATACGATCCGCTCATGAGAACACTACATGGTACAAGTCATAAGTGTTTCTCATATGCAAGTTTTGTATCGAAGTTCTTAGACCTAAAATCTCTATAAAACTCTTTATGAATTACTGTGTACTTTGACATACACCTAACGTGCTCATAACAAAGTGACAAGTACGGGTATGATTGGGTATGCATTGATTCATATTAGAGAGCATGAGAGAAGTGAAGGGATTACCCCTATCGATAAGAGAGAAAATATCATCGGCCACTTGATCAGTGAACTGAGAAGTTTATGGCCATACCGAGATGAAATAATGAGTAATCATTATTTATCTGAGAGTTCAGTGTCACTGGAATATCAAAAAAGGAATTAATATATATAAGGATGACTAGTTCCAAGACTTATATTAATTCTGATATTTATGGGTAAGGGACTATGCAAAATTGCATTAGGTCACTAAATGCCATATGCATTTTCATTTAATTTGGAATGCTATAATATCTTGCTATATAATATATATAGCCTTTGAATTAATTTATTAATTCATTGCCAATATTAAATGGACCTATAGGATCGCACACAAAGCATTAGGCTTAAAATATTTAAATAGTATATTGGAAATTAATTTGGACTAAAGTCAAATTAATGCATAAAATGGGTAAACAGATTTTTGCCTAAAGCTGTTTTAGGCAAATCTGTAAAAATAGTTTTTTTGCCTAAAACAGCTAGACTGTCAAGGTACGATTTTGCCTAAAACAGCTAGCTGTTTTAGGCAAATCTGTCAAACAAGTTTTTTGCCTAAAACAGCTATGTTAACAGTTGTTACACGAGAAAAATTTATTGGCATATGCTAGTTTTAATTTCAATTAAATAATTATCTATGTATAATTAAGTTAATTGAGTATTAAATTCTAAATTGTATTTAATCAAAATATAATACTTGAGAGGGAATTAATGTGGCCAAAATTCGGCAACCAATTAATTCCAAAATAAGTTTATTTTGATTAAATGACTAATGCCATTTAAATTTGAAACCTAATAGAGTTTGAATTAATTTAAATCACTTAATTAGGAAGTGATGGAGGCTGAATATATTCCTAATTCTAAGGGATTTTGGTATGACCTATCTTTCCTAAATTAATGATATAAATTAATTAATTCTATTTTTGACAAGGTGAACAATTTTTCTCTTTTGGCCGAAATACACAAGGGGAAGAATACTTTCTTGCTTTCTTGTGTTCTTGGCATTAATATCACCTAAAATAAGTGCAAGATCAAGTCTTGTAGCTTCAAACCATTTCCTTTACACAATACTTTAAAAGAGAGCTAGCAATCTCTATTTTAAGCCATCTTTGCAAGTGTGTGTGTGAGAATAGAGGGAGTGGCGTAAAAGGCTGTTCCTTGGCATTGGTGATCAAGATCTAAGGCGGATAAAGTCATCTTAGTTTTTGGTCATCACCAAATTCAAGATTTAAAAGGCATCAAAATTTGTAAGTTATGAAAACCCTAAAATTGCATGTTTCAATTCTTGTTATGGAATTGTTTGGCATGTATGATTGTTTTTCATTATTTTTCTGTTGCACGATTACCATGAACATATCATGTCATATTCCATCAAAAATCCCTATAACTATGAATAATTGATAAATCTGAAGCAGAAATGAGGTGAAAGCCTCAAAGACTATATTTACAGATTTTAGGCTCTAGCTTCATAAATTCAAAATTTACACCTTGAGATGGCTACTACTACAGCCCTTATAAAAAGTGTTAAAAAGCTGCCAATATTTTAGTCAGTAACGACTAATCCCTCGTTTAACTTTAGTTACTTGATGGATAAGGCAAACCAATTTATAGAATTGGATGACTCCATGAGAGTGGATACACAGGCCTTCAACGATTATAATCTGATTAGATAGGGAAGCCATGCTTCAGAAAGCCCTAATAGAGGTAGAGCTTCAAAAGGCTCTGGTAAGAGAAAAGATTTTGAATTCTTCCAATTTGATCATTTAGGGAGTGTTCCATTAAAATTTTATACTCGACTCAACTCAAAGCCGTTGAAAATATTGTTGTGGATCAAGAACTATCATAATAAGTTAAATTGCCCAAAAATATGTCAAAACGATCTAATTTGCATAGGGATATATCAAAATATTGTGCATTCCATAAGGATGTGGGTCACACAACTGATGAGTGCAAGGCACTCAGGGAACAAATCGAAATATTGATTAACATGGGTTTGATGAAAAAGTTCGTAGCTCAGGAGCTAAAGAGCCCATACTTATCCAATGACATTAAAGAAAAATCTAATGATAACAATGAAGATAGAAAGAAGCTAGATACTCTGGACAATCAAAGGTAATGATCTGGCATAATTATATTCATTGTTAAGGGATCGTCCTATGGAAAAGACCTCAACAAGCAAAAGAAAGGGCAGAAGGGGATATACTTTTCTGCCTAAGGTGAGAACTTACCCTTTATCACTATATCCTCACGGGATGTTAAAGACCTCAAATTGCCCTACAAGGACACTTTGGTAGTATAAACAACGTTCAACATCTTTAAAGTAAAAAGTATCTTAATGGATAATGAAAGTGTTGCATTGTACTTACCTTAGATGCTTACAAGAAAATGAAGCTATCGATTAGAAAACTCCGATCAGATTGTGTTTCCCTTATAGGCCTCGACAATGCTACTATTCATGTCATAGGATGTAAGGACCCAAAAATAACCTTAGTCGAAATTGCGTGACTCAATGTATTATTATTTGATTTAAATTGATTAAATGTGTGGTTTAATATTGGAATAGTAAGGGCAAGTGATAATTTTAAATTAATTATGAATTGTTTGGTATAAATTGTAAGGGTAATTAGTAATTGTGGGGTGTTTTTGAAAATAAATAAAAGTTAGGATTTATTTTTAATAGAGAGGAAGTTAGTGGAGACTATAAAAAAGAAAAGAAAAAAGATGAAGGGAGAAGAGAGAGAAAATGGGATTGAGGGGGAGGGGTGATCGGGCCGGTCAACAGGGGCAGATCATCGGCAATCTCCCTACCGGTATTTCCTCCCTCTCTTGGCCACTGGCGGCGTCGCTCTTTCTTCATCGAAGTACATTGATTTTTTTTGCTCCTCTATTTCTATCTTTCTTCTCTTTCACCGAGGCTTCTCTCTTCCTTTCCAGCGAGCGTCGACGGCGGCTAATGGCACGAACACCACCGGAGAACTCCCAGCGATAGATCGGAGCTCCTCGTCCCTTTCGTTTCTCCCCATTCGCCGGCAGCAAGCAGATCGGCCTCCGGTGAAGCAGGACATTCTAGCTTAGATCCCGACCAAATGAGAAGGTGTTGGGGAACGTGAGTGGTACCTCAAAACTACATGTGGTCCTAGTTACCAATAGGCAGCTCTGATGAGTCTCCGATGACCGGTCCGACGAGCATGGTGACAGGCAGATTATAGCAAATTCGACTAACAGGTTTGGGAACTTCTTTGATCGTATACGTGTTTGATTTGTGTTAAAATATATATATATATATATATATGAAGTTGGATATTAGTAAGGTAAATTGAAATTTGATTATTGTATGAGAGTTATACTTGATATTAGCTTTGCATATATTGGATTTGTTATATAAACTGATAATCTGTAAAAGTGAATGAGTCATAGTGTTAGTGAGGAAATAGTTTTTGAAAGTGTAACGTTTGAAGTGAATTTAGATAGGCTGGACTAGGCAAGATAGAGTTTGAGCTTGATTTGATTTGATTTGAGTTTTAATGGTATAATTGAATGAATAATGAATTATAACTATTAATAAAAGTGATGTTGAACTTGGTTAACATGGAACTAAGGGAAAAAATCTATTGATATATATATATATATATATATATATAATATCTTTTACCCTTTGAAGTTTGGGGGATGAGTTGTGAAAAGAATGCAGTTTTGCAGTTCCTTGGTCAATGAACACTCCATAAAATTGTTTGTTAAGTTCATCGAGTGGTTGAGCACTCTCCTGAGAGATGCTTCACTCTCCTGATTGTATGCTTTACTTCTTTAAGTGACTTAAGTACTTTGTTAAGTGATATATTCCTATTTTCTTTTATTTGTCTTTTTATATTGAAGATTTATTTAGTCAAATGCTTCCATTACACGCCCAAGCTCCTTCTGCCACTTACCCAAATTTAATAAATCTCTTACAAAAGCATGAACCACAAGGTTATACACCTATGGTTCTTATCAAAGTAAACCTTCCTATTGGACTTTGATTAAATTAAAGAACGTTTACAGTTTAATGAATATAGTTTTCATGGATGTTTGATGTTGGAGTTCTGTTTATGTTATAAACTAAATAATTTAATTAAATTATGTGTTAAACGTTTATTTCCGATATTATTGGTAAATTTAATGGGGTAGTTTACTAATCACTGCCCTAGGCCTTGCCTAGTGGGAGTTAAAATATTAAATTGGATTATAGCCAAATCATAATGGAAATTCATGATTGAGTCTTCAACGTATTAGTTTAAATATGATTTTCTTTGCTAACTTGTATAGAAATGTTTTTAGCTTCTTACCAAATGATTTTAGAATTATTATTTAGTAAGGAAATTATAATTTGCTACTTCACTTAGCTTCCCGAAAAATTGATTAATGTATTTGTTGAGATTAACTAAGAATTTATCTAACATGTTTATTTAAAAGATGTATAATTAAATATCTAGGTGATTATATTAAATGTTAAAATAGAAATTTTAAAAAATGATGATTAATTTGGAAATAAAAAGTATAGTTTTTGACAGTTAACTTATGATTGAACTGAGATAGCTGAATCAACTAATATGAAAATGTAAAAGTACGTTCGTACACAGAGATGCATAAAACATGCGTAAAAAGTATAAGATATGTACTTAGTTATTGGTTATGTCGATATGATAATTGAAAATATATGCAAATCATGATGTTAGATGTACACAAATATATGATGTAATTTTATTCTTTAATATAATATGAATGTAACTGATGAAACCAAAACTTGGAGTCAGAATAGTTCTTGAAAGCAATTGAATTGCAATAATTAGATGATATTGAAGATTTGATTAATAGGAATAAATCCTTTAAGGTTGTGAATCACACTTTAATTGCTTTAAATTCTATTTATAATCTCATGCTGTAATAAGTAATGTTTTTCTGTTTGTCATTTTTGGAATAACTTTTCAAGAAATATTATGATCATATTATTAAATTGTTATGGAATAATTGTTTGATATTAGATTCTACAAAATGCTTTCCCATTTATTTGTTGGCAAAAACTCAATTAAATCATCTTGCCTAGTTTATTATTCCAAAATGTTTTGGTAATGATATAATAAGTACAGAGGTTCAAAGGAGATGATCATGATGAACCATGCAGGTACGTTCTTCTGAAATAATTATGTGTTTACGTGATGTTTTAGGCACTCACGGTTGGTGTGATTATATTTGATTTCATTCTCATGAAAATAGTCTAGCAATGCATGAACTACTATGATAAGTATAAATATTGTTAACATGTGGCTATTAGAAAGTTTAAAGTAATTTAAATGAATCTATATAGAGTAGATTCCTCTGATGATCGAAGAATATTTTAAAGAGAATTTACTGAATTATTATGAAATAATTCATGACATGAGTGAAAGATGGTTCATAAATTATACAAAAATATTGAAGATTCTGAATAATGGTATTTTCTAGATTGGAAAGTAATTGAAAAGAAGACATGTCACACCCTTCACGGAACAGTCCTTTCCAATGCAAAACTTAGCCGAAAATGGTAAATTTTTTTCCATCACCGATCAGTTTCGATATACTTTAAATACCTTTACATCAAATTCCAAACAATTAAAACATACATTAAATAAATTCATGCCAAAAACTTACACCAAACACTCACCCATCACTAATCATAATAACAATCAGAATACGGTTAAATCTTTTACCTTAATTGTCTAAGTATATACATGCCAAAATACAACTTGATAGCACTAATTCTTCTTTTTCAATCTGGCTCCACTGTGTACTATGCTCCCGCAACACTTTATAACCTGCACGCAGTAAACACTACATGCTGAGCACTAGATATTCTCAGTGGTAACTACCAATTCAAGAATTTCCCAAAATAAAGTATAATTACACAGATTATGCTACTCTTATACTTAATTCATTAAACATTTTCTTTTACTTCAGTCAACATTAATTTCATTATTAACTCATATTTTGGTAATTATTGTTCTTTGTTTTTTAATCTTTTAATGTTACTTTACACTATCTTCTTAGGTGAATCGATATCAGATTTACTTTTACCTTTACTTTATTCTTTACTATAACTTTTACTTTTGCTTAACTTTCGTCTTATCTTTTTAGTCACAATGATATAATTATTATTTCATTTAAAAGTATATATTGGTACTCATATCTTTAATGGTACCAAATCTATAGACTATTTTATTTCTCGATTTATTGTTCAGTTATCCAATATGTACTATAATTACACTTCTTGCTATTTATTCTTTTATTTTACTTTAAATTTTAACTAATAAACACATTACTATTTAAAGGCTTTTAAGCTTTATTGCAAAGTGATACAGCTATTTTGGGGCACTTTGCATTCAATCTCTATTTTCTTTTTTTATACATTTATACATGTTCAAATATTTGTTTATGACTTATATCTTTTACTTTTTTCCTATTAAATAATTATATGCCTTTTTACCATTTTACTTTTCATTTAACTTTTCTTTCAGAAATACATTACTTAAAAATAAGATTTCACTTAATGTTATTGTCATCACTTTTTAACTTTATATAGGAAATTAATTATTATTTTCCAAACTTGTTACTTTTCAAAGTAACAATTGGTAAATGAAATACCAACTAATTTAATTTATCTTTTTCATTTAAAAATACATTTTAAATCTTTTTTCTTTATAAAAGCTTAACTTAATCTTTATTTATTATTTTATTCTTATAAAATATTTCTTTTTCTTTTACTTATTAATCACACTTTTTAGGAAACTTTACAGTTTTATTCCGACTTTTTGTTTTCTTTCAAATGAATCATTTTTCGTTTATAACCTTTTATATTCAATTCATTTAAACAATACCGATTTATTCATTACAATACGCCCCTAGTGTAATATACCAAGATTCTCAAAAAGGATACTTGGGACTAGACCTAAAGGTCCCACTTAGAGAGAGGTGATTTCTAAGGAACCATTTCTCAAAAACAATTCACTTTCATTTTCACTGAAAACACTGAAGTTATGGAGATCAAAGATCATACCCATAGCAAAGCAAGTCGCTATGACTTGCATCGCGGTATAGGATGTCCCTATGGCTAGCCAATTATATCCTAAACAAGAATATCATTACATGTTTATCGCTAAGGTCAAAACAATCAATTATATTTGTAATAATTTTAAGCATTTAAAAATCTTTAATTTTTTTCTTTTATTTCTTGATACAGCACATTTCTGATCAATTGCACTCTTTTAGTGCTTTTGACTATTCAATAACTTTTTCCCTTTCTTTTCTTTTCTTTCACTTTATCTTTTCAAATCACTTTTGTGAATTATTCTTCAATAATTTACTAAGACACTTGAGGCTTTTCAATTTTTTATACACTATGAATTATAGCATTATAATTCACAATTTTCTTTTATTCTTTTTTGTGTAATTATTTGTGAATTATTTTCTAATGATTCAATAATTGACTTTTTACGATTTTTTTCTTTTTTTTGGTCCAAAACTGTAATTATTCAGTATGCCATCCTTTATCCGATGGGTGAATTATTTTATAATAATTCACTCTTTTAATACTTTTTATTGACTAATTTATTTTGATAAATTAGTCAAACATCTATTTTACAACTTTTGGAACAATTAGGAATTATATTGATATAATTTATAACTTGATTTTCTGGAAACGCATAAATTGACTTTTTAATTTCTTTTTATACTAAAATGTTTTACTTCACGTTCGTTTATCATCACGTACTTATTTATTGAATTATTTCTTAATAATTCAATATTTTAGTTAAACATAATCAATAATTTATTTCAAAAATATTCTAGTAAAACATATAAATTTTAAAAAAATTCGTGTACACATTATTTTACAATTTCCATCATTTTTTCTCATTTTATGAATTATTTACCAATAATTCATTATTTTGTTACTTTCATAGCTCACTAATTATTTCGAAAAATTCATCGGTTGACTTTTTATTTCTTTTTTCGTTAACCGTGAATTAGTTTCATATTAATTCACTTTCTTTTACGTTTTTATGCAATTATTCACTTCCATTTCAATAATTTCTTCTATACATTTTCATATTTATTCACCAATAAAATTTTAATAATTTCAATAAATTTCAATAAAATTTATTTATGTATTATTTATTATTTACTATCATTTGTCACTAAAATAATGGATTATTTCAATTATTTCACAACTTTCACTATATACATAATTGTTACATAGTCTTTAAAATTCCAAAATAATTTTCAATAATTCAATAAAAATTCATGGACACTACATATGACATTTATAATTAATTTAGGCTACTAATTACTATTTTCATGCAGAAATCACTATTTTTGCCTTAGTGTAAATTTCGGCCATCACTTTAACATAACCCTAAAAATTATATTTCTTCATTATAATCATTCATATAGCATCAAATATATTCAAATTTCATTTCCCCCATCTTAATTTCAATATTTAAGCAATTTAACAATTTTTTTCCTAATTACATAATTGGAATTAATTCACAACAAAAGGAAAATCAAAGGATTTTGTAGTCACTTATAATTTTCTCTTGATTTAGGAAGCCTAAGCTTCCTTTTCTTTGCCTTTATAATTGAAAGCTTGAAGATCTTCTTTGTTTCCTACCATGGCAAAAAATTTAACCATAAGAACCTTATTTTTTTGACTTCATTTGCTCAAAATAACTACATAAATGAGCTATGGACACCCTAATATACATTTAGATGCCTTAAAATCAAGATTTTCACATACCTCAAATTTACACCTCAATCTTTCTCCTTGAAAAATTCTTGCTTTAATCCTTCAAATCAGAAGTTTGAGGCTGGATTACTCATCTAGAGAGATGGAATTAGGGTTAAGATGCTTGAATACCAAGAGAAATTAAGTAAGATTTGAAGAAATTTGAGAGATAGGGAGAGGGAGAGTGCCTCAGCCAAGAAGGAGATGAAGAAGGAGCTGGAATTTACTAGAAAACTGCCGGTATCACCAAAAAATTCAATTCTCATCACTAAAATATTATACATAAAAATTCATATAGGCATACAAAATCTGGCAATTTTCGAAGTTCGTTAACTATTTTTAATTATTTATACAAAGTCAAGTCTCCTTCCCTACTATGGGAATTGACTCGCTACCTTTTTTGTATTTTTGACATTTGGAGGCCATATGATCTCAATTTCACTTTAAATTTCAACCCCGGACTCACCAAGACCATTACTTTCCAATGGTCCAATAAAATATTTTTGACTTTTGGGTGTCCTTTCAGGCCCGAAAAATACTATTCACTGTCGGAGAGTACTTTTCACGGCTGACCCGGTGTTGAGGCCATTACATTTCTCCCCTACTAAAAGAAATTTCGTCGTTGAAATTTACTTATATCAAAGATAGATGATACTATGCTGTTATTTTATCGAACTTTCATTTACATTCAATGATTCCAAAATATCTTTGTCAATGGGACCCACTTACGTTTAAAGCTAACCATTCTTGATACCAAGAATCTTTATGAGTCTCTCTTTTTCTAGATCATATCATCCTGAGTGCAGATTCCTTTCATATCTTGAATTAAATCAAGACTTGCTAACTTCTTTGCACTCTATTAAATCCAACATAAAGGATTCGACATTTTCTTTCTGACAATGCCTCGACAAAAATCAGATTCTGCTATAGATAAATACTTTTCACAGTCATTATCACAATCCTATACTCTTTACCATACTCATTCTTTCAATATCTGAATTATCTACTCTGACTGACCATCAGTCCAAGGGTGAATCACAATGCTAATACTGAAATGATTACCCATCTCTTATATAACATCTTTCCTCTTTGACACTTAAACAATTCGATAACAAATTTTCTAATCATATTGTTTCATTTTCCAAATAAATATCATTATAAGTCGAAGAAATTCCTAGAGGAATCTAATGCTCCTCTTTCATGCGTTGACACATTCAAACAGTTACTTACATCATCTATCACATTACACTTTAAATCCTATTGTCAATATTAAGCTTTTAATCCTAGTACACCTAATGACTTCCAGGATGTAAAGCATTACTATCTCGGTGGGCTTTAGTAAGAATCTTTCGATTTATTCACAATGACTACTACACATTCTCTTTCAAAACTATTGTTCTTACCCGATGTACAATATCGGTTTCACTTATGTTCCAGCTAAAAATGCCCCATCTGGAGCCGAACTTAACCTGGCCCTCATAACTTGAAAAACCAAGAACATTATCATTAATTATTTATACTTATTCTTCAGACACACGTATTTAAGTACACTCAGATTACCTAAGTACTTACCATACTTTTTCAATGTCTCAAAGCATATCAGATGGTTACTACTTAAATCCTCTAATATGGATCTAAGTAAAGGTGGATGATCCTTTCCATCGATTCATCAAGAGAGTCGGTGTGCTAACAAATCTAATTAACATGACCAATAACTCACAATGGCCACATCAAATATGGAAAACAATCTTAGGCACACTATTTCTTATCTCATTCTTAGGTTGTCCCTATGCTCATCCTATCCCTTGTCAGTTTCATCCTATCAAGTGGGGCCTATACATGTTATATAATGCATATCAGATGTTGTCAAACAATATGAAATGCTATACAATGAATGCATGATTTCATGTATGCAGGTAGAATACTATCACGTATTCTCGTATGATACAGATATCATAACCCATCCCACTACTATGAAAGATACAATCAAATCCTCACTCCTATAAGGAAATCACTGACAGGTATATAGAGCATCTTAAACAACCTTAACCTATAATCGTAATAACCTGCTCAATAACATTCTTAAACCAAGACAATTCGATTAAGGTATCTCTTTATCCTGTGCAATTTATCTATACTCAATATACAATTCCTTTTTAAATTTTCGGCACAGTCTTTGTTTTGTCCTTCTTTAGACTGTTTCTCATCCAGATAGACACTTAAACTCTCACATTTATACTCAATTTCAGTCAACTCTTCCTTTCCTTACTTTGATCCCCATGAGATCTCAAGCAGCAATACTTCCATTCTCACTCATTACCATCTTTACTGTGCAGAATCAATCCTTTCATACTTGACAATCTTAGTCAAATATCAACGTTTCACTTTAAAACAGGTAGGGGAGTAAGTACACGTCAGATTTCTTGATACTTGTCCACTTATAATTGGCATGTATATACAGACAAACCTGTCACTTAACCTTATCCCACTCTGATCTTAGAATCGCTTAAACCTTTACTCTGATACCACTAAATGTCACACCCTTCATGGAACAAAACTTTTCGATGTGAAACTTAGCCGAAAATGGTAAATCTTTTTTTTTCCATCACTGATCAGTTTCGATATACTTTAAATACCTTCACATCAAATTCCTAATCAATCGATAATCTTATAAACAATTAAAACATACATTAAATAAATTCATGCCAAAAACTTACACCAAACACTCACCCATCACTAATCATAACAACAATTAGAATACGGTTAAATCTTTTACTTTAATTGTCTAAGTATATACATGCCAAAATATAACTTGATGGCATTAATTCTTCTTTTCCAATCTGGCTCCACTATATACTATGCTCCCGCCACACTTCGTAACCTGCACGCAGTAAACACTATGTGCTAAGCACTAGATATGCTCAATGGTGACTACTAATCCAAGAATTTTCCAAAATAAAGTATAATTACACAGATTATGCTACTCTTATACTTAATTCATTAAACATTTTCTTTTACTTCAGTCAACATTAATTTCATTATTAACTCATATTTTGGTAATTATTATTCTTTTGTTTTTAATCTTTCAACGTTACTTTACACTATCTTCTTAGATGAATCGATATCAGATTTATTTTTACCTTTACATTATTCTTTACTATAACTTTTACTTTTACTTAACTTTCCTCTTATCTTTTTAGTCATAGTGATATAATTATAATTTCATTTAAAATTGTATATTGGTACTCATGTCTTTAATGGTACCAAATCTATAGACTATTTTATTTTTTGATTTATTGTTCAGTTATCCAATATGTGCTATAATTATACTTCTTGCTATTTATTCTTTTATTTTACTTTAACTTTTAACTAATAAACACATTACTATTTAAAGGCTTTTAAGCTTTATTGCAAAGTGATACAGCTATTTTAGGGCACTTTGCATTCAATCTCTATTTCCTTTTTTTTTATATATTTACCCATGTTCAAATACTTGTTTAGGACTTATCTCTTTTATTTTTTCCCAATTAAACAATTATATGCCTTTTTACCGTTTTACTTTTCATTTGACTTTTCTTTCAGAAATACATTACTTAAACATAAGATTTCACTTAATGTTATTGTCATCACTTTTTAACTTTATATACGAAATTAATTATTATTTTCCAAACTTGTTACTTTTCAAAGTAACAATTGGTACATGAAATACCAACTAATTTAATTGATCTTTTTCATTTAAAAATACATTTTAAATCTTTTTTCTTTATAAAAGCTTAACTCAATATTTATTTATTATTTTATTCTTATAAAATATTTTTTTTTACTTATTAATCACACTTTTTGGGAAATTTTACAGTTTTATTCCGGCTTTTTATTTTCTTTTAAACGAATCATTTTTCATTTATAACTTTTTATATTCAATTCATTTAAAAAATATTGATTTATTCATTACAATATGCCCCTAGTGCAATATAACAAGATTCTCAAAAAGGATACTCGGGACTCGACCCAAAGGTCCCACTTATAGAGAAGTGATCCCCAAGGAATCATTTCTCGAAAAATATTTCACTTTCATTTTCACTGAAAATACTGAAGCTATGGAAATCAAAGATCATACCCATAGCAAAGCAAGTTGCCATGACTTGCACTCAGTATAGGGTGTCCCTATGGCTAGCCAATTATATCCTTAACAAGAATATCATTACCTATTTATAGCTAAGGGCAAAACAATCAATTACATTTGCAATAATTTTTAAGCATTTAAAAATCTTTAATTTTTTTCTTTTATTTCTTGATACAGCACATTTCTGATCAATCGCACTCTTTTAGTGCTTTTGACTATTCAATAACTTTTTTCCTTTGTTTTCTTTTCTTTCACTTTATCTTTTCAAATCACTTTTGTGAATTATTTTTCAATAATTCACTCAGTCACTTGAGGCTTTTCAGTCTTTTATACACTTTATGAATTATAGCATTATAATTCACAATTTTCTTTTATTTTTTTGTGTAATTATTTGTGAATTATTTTCTAACGATTCAATAATTGACTTTTTACGATTTTTTTCTTTTCTTTTTCTGTCCAAAACTGTAATTATTCAGTATGCCATCCTTTATCCAATGGGTGAATTATTTTATAATAATTCACTCTTTTAATACTTTTTATTGACTAATTTATTTTTATAAATTAGTCAAACATTTATTTTACAACTTTTGGAACAATTAGGAATTATATTGATATAATTTATTACTTGATTTTTCGGAAACGCATAAATTGCCTTTTTCATTTCTTTTTATACTAAAATAATTTACTTCACGTTTGTTTATCATTACATACTTATTTATTGAATTATTTATTAATAATTCAATATTTTAGTTAAACATAATTAATAATTTATTTCAAAAATATTCTAGTAAAACATATAAATTCCACAAAAATTCGTGTACACATTATTTTATAATTTCCATCATTTTTCCTCATTTTATGAATTATTTACCAATAATTCATTATTTTGTTACTTTCATAGCTTACTAATTATTCCGAAAAATTCACCCGTTGACTTTTTATTCTTTTTTCGTTAACTGTGAATTAATTTCATATTAATTCACTTTCTTTTACGTTTTATGCAATTATTCACTTCTACTTCAATACTTTCTTCTATACATATTCATATTTATTCACCAATAAAATTCTAATAATTTCAATAAATTTCAATAAAATGTATTTATACATTATTTATTATTTACTATCATTTTTCACTAAAATAATCGATTATTTCAAATTATTTCACAACTTTCACTAAATACATAATTGTTACATAGTCTTTAAAATTCCAAAATAATTTTCAATAATTCTATAAAAATTCATGGACACTACATATATGACATTTATAATTAATTTAGGCTACTAATTACTATTTTCATGCAAAAATTACTATTTTTGCCTTAGTGTAAATTTCGGCCATCACTTTAACATAACCTTAAAAATTATATTTCTTCATTCTAATCATTCACATAGCATCAAATATATTCAAATTTCAATTCCCCCATCTTAATTTCAATATTTAAGCTATTTAACAATTTTTTTCCTAATTACATAATTGGAATTAATTAACAATAAAAGGAAAATCAAAGGATTTTGTAGTCACTTACAATTTTCTTTTGATTTAGGAAGCCTAAGCTTCCTTGCCTTTGCCTTTATCCTTGGAAGCTTGAAGATCTTTTTTGTTTCCTACCATGGCTGAAAATTCCACCATAAGAAACCTTATTTTTTGACTTCATTTGCTCAAAATAACTACATAAATGAGCTCTAGACACCCTAATATACCTTTAGATGCCTTAAAACTAAGATTTTCACATACCTCAAATTTACACCTCAATCTTTCTCCTTGAAAAATTCTTGCTTTAATCCTTCAAATCAGAAGTTTGAGGCTGGATTACTCATCTAGAGAGATAGAATTAGGGTTAAGTTGCTTGAATACCAAGAGAGATTAAGTAAGATTTGAATAAATTTGAGAGATAAGGAGAGGGAGAGTGTCTTGGCCAAGAAGGAGATGAAGAATGAGCTAGAATCTGCTGGAAAACTGTAGACTCCTCTCCCTTTTTTTACTTCTTCAATTGGGCCAAAGGTTGGTCCTAAATCCAATAGGCCTAACCTAATTACTTAAGGCTCGATAACCACTTTTCAAAGGCCCAACAAAAAATCTCCCACTTCCTCACTCCAAATCACTTCAATTTTGATTTCATCATTCTTAAAACATTAAAAATAGGTAGTAAGTAAATTTTTAGCTCAATCAGAGTCCGTTATCGATCTAATTTGAACTTATTGGTCCGATTCGACAACTGCCGGTATCACCGAAAAATTCTATTCTCATCACCAAACTATTCTGCATAAAAATTCATGTTGGCATACAAAATCTGGCAATTTTCAGAGTTTATTTACTATTTATAATTATTTATGCAAAGTCAAGTCTTCTTCCCTATCAGGGGAATTGACTCACTACCTTTTTTGAAATTTTGACATTTGGAGGCCCATTTAATCTCAATTTTACTTCAAATTTCAACTCCGGGCTCACCAAGACCATTACTTTCCAATGATCCAATAAAATATTTTTGACTTTCGGGTGTCCTTTCGAGCCCAGAAAATACTATTTACTATCGGAAAGTATTGTTTTCAGCTGACCCGATATTGAGCCCATTATAAGTGAAATCTGACAAATGTTTTAAAATCGAAATTTATGCCATTAGAAAAAGTCAGGCAGTAAAACCTAGCTCAGGATATAATTGGCTGGCCCTAGGGATATCTCTGTACTGTAGTGCAAGTCATGACGACTTGCTATGCTATGGATTGGATCTATGATCACTATGGCTCCTCTGTCTCTGTTCTCTGCTCTGTGAGAATTGGCCCTCTGGGGATCATTTCTCTATCTCTGTTATGACCTTGTGGGGTCCGCATATCCGGTCTGAAAGTTTTTGTCGGGTCTGTACTAGGGGCATTAATATGAAAATAAGTTAAAAAGTTTAAAGGAAAAGAAATGTTATAGTTTCAGAACTAATTTGCTTAAGAATTATTCTCTTATATATAGAAAACAAATAATAAATTGAAAGTTACAATATTTATGAGCATGAGATTCCTTAATACTATATACGCATTATGGATCTATATATTACAAGTATTGTACACTAAGAATTTATCTTCAATAATTATATTGTTTCTGGAAGCCATAAGCTAGTTTCTTAATTTGTTATATTTGTTCATATATATATGTAGGTATATATAACTCTGTTACAGGTTAAGTGCATAATATTTGGTATCATATAGTGTTATGTAACATATAGTTCACCTTACCAAGATTGTTTTAATGATTACATGAAAGTTAATTTAGAATACATACTATATTTTAAATGATGCATATGTATGAAGGAATTATATTGCCGGATTTTTATTTGGTGATTAGTTAAGTGGACAATTATAGTTTAATCGGTATACTTAATTTCTAAGTAATTCATATTGGGCGAGTCAACAGGGTAGTTAAGGTTTAGAAAAAAAAAATTCGGGTTATCATATGTTTCGGTTAGACTGTTCAGTAAGGGTGTTACATTTGGTGGTATCAGAGCCCAGGTTTAGCCTTTTCTGGGTAGTGTGAGATTAGGAATATGTTTCTTGAAAGTTTTGATCAGTTGGTTAAGTGCAGATATCAATGTTCTGTGTTGTTTTAATATGGAATTGGATACTTTGTTATAAATGGTCTACCTATGATTTTGTTTATATTGGAGTAACTAGTAGGATCATGATTTTGAGATAACAAGATGATATTGAGGGAATTTTCAGCATCTTTCACTCTTTGATATTGGAAATACTTATATATATTTATGTTTTATGATTGAAGTATATCATAATACTGTTAATAAGCATATCCGGATCATTTAAATATAGTGATTGAGGAAGAGTTATTTGTGTTCTGATAAGATTCTCATAGTTGAAATGTTATGATGGTATGTAAAGGATGATAAGATGCTCTATATATTTGTCAGAGATTTCCTGATCAGTATGGGCAATTGAATGTATTTCATCATTTTGGGATGGGATAAAACATGTACCATACATGAGAAAATGCATTGGTATTTTATTGCATACATGAACTCATTCACACATTGCATAGCATTCCATATCATTTGATAAGACAAGAATAGCATCATATCATATTTCTGGCCCTAGATGAAAAGGAAAACTAATAGGAAATATAGCGAGCATAAGAATAACCAGATGCCAAGATAAGAGAACTATTGTTATAAAAGGATGAGTTTGTTCATAGTTAAAGAATAGTTTTAGGAAGTTGATAGCAATGATGGTACATATTACCGGTTTGAATTTCGAGGACGAAATTCTTTAAAGGGAAGAGAATTGTAAGGTCCCAAAAATGACCCTAGTCGAAATTGCATGACTCAATATATTATTATTTGATTTAAATTGATTAAATGTGTGAATTTAATATTGGAATAGTGAGTGCAAGTGATAATTTTAAATTAATTATGAATTGTTTGGTATAAATTGTAAGGGTAATTAGTAATTGTGGGGTGTTTTTGAAAATGAATAAAAGTTAGGATTTATTTCTAATAGAGGAGTTAGTGGAGACTAAAAAAAAAGATGAAGGGAGAAAAGAGAGAAAATGGGATTGAGGGAGAGGGGTGATCGGGCCGGTTAACAGGGGCAGATCACCGGCGATCTCCCTACTGGCGTTTCCTCCCTCTCCTAGCCACTAGCGGCGTCGCTCCTCCATCACCGAAGTACTTTGATTTTTTTGCTCTACTATTTCTTTCTTTCTTCTCTTTTACTGAGGCTTTTCTCTTCTTTTTCGACGAGCGTCGATGGCGGCTAATGGTACGAACACCACCGGAGAACTCCCAACGGCATATCGAAGCTCCTCATGCCTTTCATTTCTCCCCACTCACCGGCAGCAAATAGATCGGCCCCCGGTGAAGCAGGACATTCTAGCTTAGATCCCGACCAAATGCGACGGTGTTAGGGCGCATGAGTGGTACCTGGCAACTACCTATGGTCCTAGCTACCAATGGGCAGCTCTGATGAGTCTCCGGTGATCGGTCAGGCGAGCTCCGATGACTGGTCCGGCAAGCATGTTGACAGGCAGATTGTAGCAAATTCGACTAACAGGTTTGGGAACTTCTTTGATCTTATATGTGTTTGATTTGTGTTAAAAAATATATGAAGTTGGATATTAGTAAGGTAAATTGAAATATGATTATTGTATGAGAATTATGCTTGATATTAGCTATGCATATATTGGATTTTTTATAAGAAACTGATAATCTGTAAAAGTGAATGAGTCATAATGTTAGTGAGGAAATAGTTTTTGAAAGTGTAACGTTTGAAGTGAATTTAGATAGGCTGGACTAGGCAAAATAGAGTTTGAGCTTGATTTGATTTGAGTGTTAATGGTATAATTGAATGAATAATGAATTATAACTATTAATAGAAGTGACGTTGAACTTGGTTAACATGGAACTAAGGGAAAAATCTATTGATATATATATATATATATATAAATATATATATATATATATATATATAATATCTTTTACCCTTTGAAGTTTGGGGGATGAGTTGTGAAAAGAATGCAGTTTTGCAGTTCCTTGGTCAATGAACACTCCATCAAATGGTTTGTTCAGTTCATCGAGTGGTTGAGCACTCTCCTGAGAGATGCTTCACTATCCTAATTGTATGCTCTACTTCTTTGAGTGACTTAAGTACTTTATTAAGTGATAAATTCCTATTTTCTTTTATTTGTCTTTTTATATTGAAGTTTTATTTAGTCAAATGCTTCCATTACATGCCCAAGCTCCTTCCGCCACTTACCCAAATTTAATAAATCTCTTACAAAAGCATGAACCATAAGGTTATACACCTATGGTTCTTATCAAAGTAAACCTTCCTATTGGACTTTAATTAAATTAAAGAACGTTTATAGTTAATGAATATAGTTTTCACGGATGTTTGATGCTGGAGTTCTGTTTATATTATAAACTAAATAATTTAATTAAATTATGTGTTAATGGTTTATTTCTGATATTATTGGTAAATTTAATGGGGTAGTTTACTGATCACTGTCCTAGGCCTTGCCTAGTGGGAGTTAAAATATTAAATAGGATTATAGCCAAATCATAATGGAAATTCATGATTGAGTCTTCAACGTATTAGTTTAAATATGATTTTCTTTGCTAACTTGTATAGAAATTTTTTTAGCTTCTTACCAAATGATTTTAGAATTATTCTTTAGTAAGGAAATTATAATTTGCTACTTCACTTAGCTTCCCGAAAAATTGATTAATGTATTTGTTGAGATTAACTAAGAATTTAGCTAACATGTTTATTTAAAAGATGTATAATTAAATATCTAGGTGATTCTATTAAACGTTAAAAGAGAAATTTTAAAAGATGATGATTAATTTGGCAATAAAAAGTATAGTTTTTGACAGTTAACTTATGATTGAACTTAGATAGCTAAATCAACTAATATAAAAATGTAAAAGTACGTTTGTACACAGATATACATAAAACATGCGTAAAGAGTATAAGATATGTACTTAGTTATTGGTTATGTCGATATGATAATTGAAAATATATGCAAATCATGATGTTAGATGTACACAAATATATGATGTAATTTTATTCTTTAATATAATATGAATGAATATGAGTGTAACTGATGAGGCCAAAACTTAGAGTCAGAATAGTTCTTGAAAGCAATTGAATTGTAATAATTAGATGATATTGAAGATTTGATTGATAGGAATAAATCGTTTAAGGTTGTGAATCACACTTTAATTGTTTTAAATTCTATTTTTAATCTCATGCTGTAATAAGTAATGTTTTTCGGTTTGTCATTTTTAGCATAACTTTTCAAGAAATATTATGATCATATTATTAAATTGGTATGGAATAATTGTTTAATATTAGATTCTACAAAATGCTTTCCCATTTATTTGCTGGAAAAAAATCAATTAAATCATCTTGCCTAGTTTATTATTCCAAAATGTTTTGGTAATGATAAAATAAGTACAGAGGTTCAAAGGAGATGATCATGATGAACTATGCAGGTACGTTCTTCTGAAATAATTATGTGTTTACGTGATGTTGTAGGCACTCACGGTTGGTATATGATTTCATTCTCATGAAAACAGTCTAGCAATGTATGAACTACTATGACAAGTATAAATATTGTTAACATGTGGCTATTAGAAAGTTTAAAGTAATTTAAATGAATCTATATATGGTAGATTCCTCCGATGATCGAAGAATATTTTAAAGAGAATTTGCTGAATTATTGTGAAATAATTCATGACATGAGTGAAAGATGGTTCATAAACTATACAAAAATATTGAAGATTCTGAATAATGGTATTTTCTGGATTGGAAAGTAATTGAAAAGAAGAGAATCTGATAAATGTTTTAAAAGTGAAATTTGTGCCCTTAGAAAAAGTCAGGCAGTAAAACCTAGCTCAAGATATAATTGGCTAGCCATAAGGATATATCTGTACCGCGGTGCAAGTCATGATGACTTGCTATGCTATGGATTGGATCTCTGATCACCATGGCTCCTCTATCTCCGTTCTCTTCTCGGTGAGAATTGGCCCTCTGGGGATCATTTCTCTATCTCTGTTATGACCTTGTGGGGTCCGCATATCCGGTCTGAAAGTTTTTGTCGGGTCTGTACTAGGGGCATTAATATGAAAATAAGTTAAAAAGTTTAAAGGAAAAGAAATGTTATAGTTTCAGAACTAATTTGCTTAAGAATTATTCTCTTATATATAGAAAACAAATAATAAATTGAAAGTTACAATATTTATGAGCATGAGATTCCTTAATACTATATACGCATTATGGATCTATATATTACAAGTATTGTACACTAAGAATTTATCTTCAATAATTATATTGTTTCTGGAAGCCATAAGCTAGTTTCTTAATTTGTTATATTTGTTCATATATATATGTAGGTATATATAACTCTGTTACGGGTTAAGTGCATAATATTTGGTATCATATAGTGTTATGTAACATATAGTTCATCTTACCAAGATTGTTTTAATGATTACATGAAAGTGAATTTAGAATACATACTATATTTTAAATGATGCATATGTATGAAGGAATTATGCCAAACGTCTTTAGTGGTAACAATTATTGATGAATTTCTTATAGAGTTATTAAGTTTTGTTACCTATATGAGAAATATGTTCATTCTCTTATGCTTGTGAATTATTGCTGAATGTAAACGCTTGGATATAAGGTAATTAAAGATATCAACTGGCAATATTATTAAACTTTGTACTTGTATAATTGATGTTATGTGTTATAAAGATTATCTTTAGATTATATTGTTCCCCACCAAGTTTTATAGCTTAGCACAGGTTTTATTATCTGTGTAGGTATCAGGATAGACTTGTTTCTGGTTAGACAGCTGCTATGGTTCAACCATCAAAAGTGGGGATCTAGTTGGGCAGATCACCTTCGAGGTTTACAGATGTAGCAAGGCGATTTAAATGTGAATTGTTCTTTATTTTGGAATATTATAATGGTTTTAGAGTGTAATATGTAATATTGAATCATCTTAGGAAATGTGATTAATAATGAGAATGGATGTATGAGATGCATGTTGAAATTATTTTTTTATTGTGATGCCCTGAAGGGCTGAGAAAATTGTTTGACTTTTAGGTGGATTAGACAAGTTTTTAGTCGTTATATTGCCGAATTTTTATTTGGTGATTAGTCAAGTGGACAATTATAGTTTAATCGGTATACTTAATTTCTAAGTAATTCATATTGGGCGAGTCTGCAGTCAACAGGGTAGTTAAGGTTTAGAAAAAAATTTTCGGGTTATCACATGTTTCGGTTAGGCTATTCAGTAAGGGTGTTACATAGGCTCTATTGATCTTTTTGTCATGCTTAGAGATGAGACCATCATTCATTCATGTAAGTCTACCTTTATGGTTATTGACATGTCGTTTACCTACAATGCCATCTTTGGCAGGCCATTACTCTTCTAGACTGGTGCAATTACTAACATTAGATATATGGTGATGAAGGTTCACATTGAAAGACGAGTAGCTATATTAAAAGGCAATCAAAAAGCCACTAAAGAAGCTTATGTAGCTATGTTAAAGGAAGGTAGACATGCTTCTTATGTAGTGGAGCCTATAGATCAGAAAGACAAGGGGAAAGAAAAAATGCTTGCTGATAAGACCTGATCCAGTATGAGTTGGCTCCTGGAAAAGGTGTTGCAATTAGATCAGGTCTGGATGAAAGAACAAGAGCAGACATTTCCTAGGTGTTAATGATCAATCAAGCCTCTTTTTTGTGGTTGCTGAAAGATATCCTTGACATCGACCCGGACATTATTGCGCATAAGCTTAATATGGATCCCAAGTTTCCACTTGTTAAGCAAAAATTGAGGAGGCATTCATCTGAAAGAAAAAATTTATTGTTGAAGAGTGGATTGGCTCCTTAAAAGAGGTGCAATATCTTGACTAGCGTACAAATGTAGTATTGGTGAAAAAAAGAACAAAAAGTTGAGAATGTGTGTGGACTTTTCATATCTGAATCAAGCATGCCCTAAGGATAGCTATCTTATGCCCGACATTAATCAAATTGTTGATATGATAGCCTGTCATGAGATCTATTCACTTCTCAATGGATATGTAGGATACCACCAAATTTTAATATACCAATGAAAGAACATAATGCTATAATGTGATGTCCTTTAATCTAAAAAATGTAGGTGCAACTTACCAATAGCTAATGAGTAAAATATTTAAGGATCAAATTAGCCAAAATCTTAAAGTCTCTATAGATGACATGATCATCAAAAGCAAAAGCCGATCTTATCAAATAGCAGATTGAGCCAAGGTATTCGCCACCTTAAATCAATACAAAATTAAGCTTAATCCTAAAAAATGCACATTTTGGGTATATTCTAGTAAATTTCTCAGCTTTATAGTGTAGCAATGGGGCATTGAGTCAAAACCTAAGAAAATCTAAGCAATCATGGATATGCAGCCACCTTAGAGTGTTAGAGAAGTTCAAAAACTAAATAAGAGGCTTACTGCTCTAGGTAGATTCATTTCTTCCTTGGCCAAATGTTGCATTCCCTACTTTAAGTGACTGCAAAAAGATGAAAGCTTCACCTGGGAGTAAAATTTTCAAAAAGAATTTGAACAGCTGAAGAAATTCTTGTCAAAGTCTCCTCTGCTATGTTGAATTGTGCCGAGTGAGAAATTATACCTTTATTTGTCAACTTCTAGCAAGGCAGTTGCGACTATTTTAATTCAAGAGGGGAAAACCAATAAAAGCCCATCTATTATGTTAGCCAAGTTTTGAGAGGATTAGAGCTAAAGAAGAGCCCGGCTAAATAATTGATCATAGCTTTGATGCTTTGCATTGACAAGATCAAGAGATACTTCAAAGCCCACACCATTACAGTCAGATCAGACCAACCACTTAAAAAGCTGCTTCTGAGGTAGGATCTTGATGAAAAATTCATTGAATAGGCTTTAAGATTATAGTCATTTAACATCATATGTGAGCCCAAATTGACCATCAAAGCTTAAGTTTTAGGAAACTTCATGGCCGGATTCATTACAAAGTACAATTGAGCCCAAAATATGTGGAGATTATTTGGGATTTGATTGTGTATGGTGCCTCAAAAAAACTTTAAGGAGGAGTAGGATTTGTCCTACATGGTCATCTTGATATCAAGGTGCAACATGCTATAAAGCTAGATTTTCATGCATCTAACAATGTTTTTGAATATGAGGTGCTATTACAAGGCCTAACACTTTTCAAGTCCATATGACCAGAAAGCCTCTTAGTCAAGAGTGACTCATACTTAGCATATTTGAAGCCAAAGAGCTGACTATGAAGAGTTATATGTCTAAAGTTAGAGCCAAAATTCAGGGATTAAAATCTGTTGAGGTGATAATAACCATTGAAAAGGTTCCTAATGATTGCATGAGGCAGCTAATTTTTTTGCAAAAATCACCTCAATCGATCAAAATTTTGTTGATAAAAATGTTCCGATTGAAGAGGTATCTTTCCTAACCATTAAAGAGTCTGAAATAATAGAGATAGATGAAGTAAAAACTTAGATGACACCCATCATCAGGTATTTTCAATCAGGCAGTCTCCTTAAAAATGAAGTAGAGGCGAGAAAAATTGCCAAGAATTCTCTAAGTTATTCATTGATTGACAGTCTCTTATATAATAAAGCTTTTAGCCACCTATGGTTAAGGTGCGTATTTGAAGAAAAAGAAGACTATATACTCAAAGAATTGCACGAGGAACTTTGCATAGCACATGAGGCATCTAGGGCCATGTGCAAGAGGGTATGGTAAAAAAGTTACTTTTGGCCTTCCATCTTTAAGAATGCACAAGAAATTGCAAGGAATTGCTCGCAATGTTAGATTCATGGGAGAATCACAAGGAAGCCAGCTAGTGAGAAATAACCAATCGAGATATCATGGCCTTTTAATTAGTGGGGACTGGATATCCTTGGACCATTCCTACCTAGATAATGACAAATGAAATTCCTTGTGTCACAGCTGATCATTTCGCCTAATGGATTGAAGCTATTGTGAAGATAAAAAAATTTTCCTGAAAAGAAATTATCTACAGGTTTGGCTTTTCAAAGGTTTTCATTACCGACAATGGCAAACAATTTGACAGTGTTATATTTAGGGGCTTTTGTTCTGATCTAAAGATCAATCTAAGATTAACTTCAGTGGCACATCCATAAACCAATGGAATGGCTGAAGGCTCTAGTATAACTATACAAGATCGATTGAAAAAGAAACTAGGAGAGGCAAAATGGAATTGGACAGAGGAGCTTAATAGCATACTCTAGTCTTACAAAACATTCCTTAAAATAGGTACACACCAAATTCCATTCTCCTTAGTCTATGGATCAAAAATTATTATTCCAATCAAGATTAGTCTTTCTTTTCTCAGAATTGAGTCCTTTATCACAGATCAAAATCCTAATGAAAGATTAATGGAGCTCGATCTAATTGAAGAGAATAGCAAAGATGCTAGAGCTAAAATTACATCATATAAGCAAAATTTTGCTTTATATTATAACACCAAAGTTAAACCCAAAACTTTTAAAATCGGAGACCTTATCCTGTGTAGGGCAGAGATCGACAGGGGAAACTCTAGTGCAGGCAAACTAATGCCCAATTGGGAAGGTTCATTTTAGGTGGTAAAGATCATTGGTCCCAACACTTACAAGTTACGAAGCATGGATGAGCAAAATGTCCCAAGAACATGGAACACAAAGGCTTTAAAGAGGTATCATTTATAGTTTTTTTGTCAAAATTTTGATTAGACAATGATTGTCTTATGGATCATGTGATTGTATTATTCATCATCTTCATTAATGAAATGCCTCTATTAATCTAAATTGAAACTTATAATGATTACAAGTTTTTCTCTTAATTTACGAGTTCTTTAAATCACAAATTAGTTGATTTATTAATTGCTTGTAGTTATTGATCAGATAAGGTTGAGTATGTACAATTTACAAAGAATTGTTACAAACACACAATTCTTTACAAGTTATACAAGTCTCAGACCAAAAGCCAAATTTCAACTAGAAAACCAAAATGTGAGATAGAAAGCATGCACAAATTCAAAATTGCAAACAATCATTGATGTCAAATGCTTACATGAAGAGATAATATTTCTAAAATACAAATTAAAAAGGAAAGATAGACGAAAGTATTCTGATGTTAGTGTAAGCCCTAGCCCCAATGCATTGTAATAAAGCACTTTGAATTAATAAAATGAGGCATTTGTTTTATCCTTTGTATTCCTGTGCATATCAATTGATAAAACTATCCAAGAATGTTGTTTCGGTTTAAGTTATCATGTGTGAGGCACATGGTTGTAAGACCTTGAAACAAATGAAACATCATTCTAAATATCCCTAGTCAGTCATTGTTATGGGAATAACAGTGAACTAAGACTAGTATGCTCTCTATAATATTATGAGTTCTGTCTTACGGATCATTAGGACAAGAGTGTCAATCAGAGATCACAAATACATGTTAAAGAACATGGTATCTGGATACGATCCGCTCATGAGAACACTATATGGTATAAGTCATAAGTGTTTCTCATATGCAAGTTTTGTATCGGAGTTCTTAGACCTGAAATCTCTATGAAACTCTTTATGAATTACTGTGTACTTTGACATACACCTAATGTGCTCGTAACAGAGTGACAAGTACGGGTATGATTGGGTATGCATTGATTCATGTTAGAGAGCATGAGAGAAGTGAAGGGATTACCCCTCTCAATAAGAGAAAAAATATCATCGGCCACTTGATCGGTGAACTGAGAAGTGTATGGCCATACCGAGATGAAATAATGAGTAATCATTATTTATCTGAGAGTTCAGTGTCACTGGAATATCAAGAAAGGAATTAATATATATAAGGATGACTAGTTCCATGCCTTATATTAATTCTGATATTTATGGGTAAGGGACTATGCAAAATTGCATTAGGTCACTAAATGCCATATGCATTTTCATTTAATTTGGAATTCTATAATATCTTGCTAGAGAATATATATAGCCTTTGAATTAATTTATTAATTCATTGCCAACATTAAATGGACCTATAGGATCGCACACAAAGCATTGAGCTTAAAATACTTAAATTAAGTATTGGGCATTAATTTGGACTTTTAATTAAAGTCAAATTAATGTATGTAATGGGTTATAAAATTGCTATTGGGCTTTGGTCCATGAGAGAGAAATTCAGCCCACAAGGTTTAATTTCAATTAATTAATTATGTTACATTAATTAAGTTAATTGAGTATTAAAGCCTAAAGGAATTTAAATTAAATTAAATCACTTATATATTTAATGAAGTGGCCGAAATTCCAAGAGGGAAATCAAGGAATTTCGGCACATGCTATTTATTTAAATTAAGTGATTTCATTTATTTAAATGTCTTATGTTTTATTTCAAATTTGAATTTAAATTCAAAGGAGTTTAATTCAAAATATATTACTTATCTTTAGGAAGTGATAGAGTTTGAATTAATTATCTTAGGATGGTTGAATTCAGATCAAAGACTTGCCAAAGGATAAGCATATATATTAAAAAGAAATAAAACCCTAGAGAACAAAGTGAAGTTGGCGTGAAAAAACCCTAATTTTCTTTGCTTTTGGCTTGAACTCTCTCTCTCTCTCTCAATTCTTTTGGCCTAATTTTTCACAAGGAGAAAGGATAGTTCCTCATTCTCTTGTGTTCTTGGGTAGTAATAGTAACCTAAGAGAAGTACAAAATAAAATTTTGTAGCTTCAAACTATAACCATTACACAATACCGAAAAGAGAGCTAGCAATCTCGATTTTAAGCCGTCGGTGCAAGTGTGTGTGTGAGAATAGAGGGAGTGGCGTAAAAGGCTGTTCCTTGGCATTGGTGATCGAGACCTAAGGCGAATAAAGTCACCTTAGTTTCTGGGCATCATCAAATTCAATTTTCAAAAGGCATCATAAGTTGTAAGTTCTACAACCCTAAAATTGCATGTTTCGTTTCTAGCTTTGGATATGTATGGTATGTATGATAAAAATTTTTGTTTTCCGCTGTGCTATCATGATATTCATACCATGTCATATTCCATCAGTGGTATCAGAGCCTAAACATGCTTATTTTAGTGCTTTAGATGCATGAAAAAATTAATTAAAAATCGTCATTATGAAAACATGCAAATCTGAAATTTTCTGTTTTGAGTTTTTTGCATTGTTTTGGTGTAAAAACGATTTTAATTGATTAGATAGGTATTATAATTAATATGACATGTTAATATACTGTCCTAATATGTTATTAGGGCTGGTAATGGTCGGATTTAATTATTTATACCTGATGGTACATGTTAATTATGAAACTAGGTGCTTGTTGGCATGTAAATTGCTATTTTAACAACTAGTTTTCAAAATTAAATATAAAACGTTTTTGGAATGTTTGTAAGTGATATTTAAAGATTAATTATCAGGTCTGGACATATTTTAAATTTGTTTTAATTCTGGTCCATGACAATTTAATTGATTAATTTTAAAATCACTTAAAACTATGACTAGTTTGTGTTTGTTACATGTTTAATCAAGATTGTTTGTTTTGTTTTGATTAAAATGGTAAAAACACATTTAGATCAGATTGGTACAGAATATTAAATCAATATTTATGGACTTATTTAGATTATTAAATGACTCATAAAATTGATTTAAATGTTTGTGCATTTTATGGCATTACATAAGCATTAAACAACTAGTTTTTGTTGTTTGTTTGTTTTTTGCATGAATGCCGTGTACCATATATGTGTTCTTCATGATTTTATATTTTAATTTATGTTAGCACATATTATATGCATTTTTAATGTTTATGGGCTGTATGACATAAAATTAAAAATGGCAAAATTGGAAATTATACTAGAGTTGATTTATAGCACAAATCTAACTAGTTTTTGTTTTGGGCTTTTAAGAGAACTTATTCAATAAGAGGATTTAGTCCATTGGGCTTCGGCCCAAGCCCATCACGGGGTCTTCTCTTAAAGGTTTAAGTACACAATTTCCATTAATGGGCTTGGCTAAATTAATTAAAATTGGACTTTGTTTTATCCATGAATGCTATGTATATTTATTTGCTAATTTGGTGTGATGAATAGATATGCATGGTGCATTCATGGGCCCTGGGTTTTGTAATTAAATATGGCCTGCGAGCCATTATATTTTGTTGTAAAAGTTTTTCATTTATTTCTTAGAATAGAATATACTTGAAGACTTTGTAAATCAAGACGAAGCCCACCGGAGTGGAGAAGCCCAACTCGAAGATTCTTTTGTAATAGTATAGAATCTTAATTATAGGTTTTTGGGCCCATGTTTGTCACGCTTTACTTTATGCAATTATTTATATATGCATGCTATGTATGGATGACAAAGCGTATGCCATGTAAGCCGTAATAAAATGAATCCCTAAAAAAAAATAGTAAGTCACAAAGTTGCCTTCCTAATTCGAAACATGTCAAGGCATCGATCATCGGTCACGTAGACTAGGAGTCCTAGATGCGCCCGATTATCTTTGTGAGGCATGGGTTGTGAATGTAGGTTGGACTTATCATGGAAAGGGATGCCCGGACCTAGGCAACTAATAAATGGGTTGTGCTATAACATCATAAGATGTTAGCCCATTTGATCCAAGAGTCATGTACGAGACATGATTGGAGTTTTCCTACCTACGTAACTTAACTTGTTAGGTGTACAAGCTCAGCTTGACTAATAAGTTGTTGTGAAAAGTGGATCTTGGCCCACATTAAATCACTAACGTGAATTATTTAAGGGATATTAATTCGGTTTATGGGATCATTAATAAGACCTCATTTAATCTTGCTAAATTTTATTGTAGATTGAAAATGGCATCTTCAAACAACAATTTCTCATTGTGATCAGTCCTTGAAAAGGACAAATTGAATGGCACCAATTTCATAGACTAGTCTGGAAATTTAAGAATAGTTCTTAAGCAAGAGAAAAAGTCGTATGTTTTGGATGCACCCTTGCCTGAAGAACCAGGAAGGAACGCCTCTGCGGTTCAAAAGGAAACTTTTGAGACCAAGAAGAGCGACTCCAACGATGTGACCTGTCTGATGCTGGCCACTATGGTGCCTGACTTGCAAAAGCAATTTATGGACCAAGAGGCTTATGCGATCATGGTGCACCTCAAGGAGATGTTCCAAGAGCAAGCTCGTCACGAGAGGTTCGTGACAACAAAGGCATTAACTTCTTGCAAGATGGCTGAGGGTACACCTGTTAGTACCCATGTACTCAAGATGAAAGGGTATCTTGATACTCTTGAGAAGCTTGAGGTACTAGTGCCAAAGGAATTGGCCACTGACTTGATCTTAGGATCATTGCCTGCTGCTTATGATCCATTTGTGATGAATTATAACATGCATGCAATGAACAAGTCAGTCACTGAGCTTCATGGGATGCTTAAGAATGTTGAAGAGAACATTCGAAAGACCAATCCCGTTCTAATGGTTCAAAAGGGAATTAAGAAGGGACCCGCTAAGGGAAAGGGAAAGGGAAAGGCAAAACCCAAGTCAAGTGGGAGTGCACCTCAGGCCCAATCCAAGCCCAAGACGCCAAAACTCAAAGAGAGTGAGAGCACTTGCTTCCATTGCAACAAGATAGGGCATTGGAGGAAGAATTGCGCTCTCTTTAAGGAAGAACAAAAGAAGAATGGAGCCAAGGCGTCCAGTTCTGGTATTTTTGTTATTGAAATTAACCTTTCTATTTCTACCACTTGGGTATTGGATACCGATTATGGTTCTCACATTTGTTCAAATGTGTAGGGGCTAAGAAATAGGCGGTTACTTGGGAAGAATGAAGTGGACCTTCGTGTTGGGAATGGAGCACGAGTTGCTGCCATGGAGATAGGCGACTATCACCTCATGTTACCTTTCGGACTTTGTATTGTTTTGAATAATTGTTATTATGTGCCTGCTATGAGCAGAAACATTATTTCAGTTTCATGTTTGGATAATGATGAATTTGATTTTGTTATTAAAAATGGCAATGCTCATATTCGTCGCCAAGGCATCTCTTATGGCAATGCCATGTTGCAAAATGGCCTTTATATCCTTGATTTACAAAACAAAGAGTCAATATACAACATTAATACATAGAGGGTTAAATCAAATGAATTGAACCCTACTTACTTTTGGCATTGTCGTTTAGGACATGCAAATGAAAAATGCATTTCAAGACTCCACAAAACTGGAGTGCTTGGGTCATTCGACTTAGAGTCTTATGACACATGCGAGCCATGTTTGTATGGAAAAATGACAAAGAGTCCTTTTAATAAAAAAGGTGAAAGGACTAATGGCTTATTGGAACTAATACATACCGATGTATGTGGACCTTTAAGTACACATGCTAGAGGTGGTTTTAGCTACTTCGTGACATTCACAGATGACTTCAGTAGATATGGCTATGTCTATCTAATGAAGTACAAGTCCGAAACTTTTGATAAATTCAAAGAGTTTAAGAACGAAGTAGAAAACCAACTTGGAAAAAGTATAAAAGCCATTCGATCAGATCGAGGTGGCGAATACTTAAGCTAAGAGTTTGACAGTCATCTAAAGGAGTGTGGTATTATTTCACAGCTCACTCCTCCTGGAACACCTCAATGGAATGGTGTGTCCGAAAGGAGAAATCGAACTCTGTTGGATATGGTTCGATCTATGATGAGTCAAGCTAATCTTCCTATCTCTTTTTGGGGTTATGCATTAGAAACTGTTGCGTTTCTATTGAACCGTACTCCAACTAAAGCAGTTGAAAAGACACCATACGAGTTATGGACTGGGAAAGAACCCAATATGTCTTTTCTCAGGATTTGGGGCTGTGAAGCATATGTTAAGAAATTAACATCTGACAAACTAGAGTCCAAATCCACTGTCTGCTTATTTATGGGTTATCCTAAAGAAACAAAGGGATACTACTTTTACTCACAAGCCGAGAACAAAGTATTTGTTGCTCGCAAGGCTGTTTTCTTGGAAAAGGAGTTCCTTCTCAAGAAAGACAGTGGGAGTAAAGTAGAACTTGGAGAAATTCAAGCACCACAAACTCCTATAGAGGATGGTTTGGAAATGGGATCAAGTTCACAACCAGTTGTGGAACAAGAACCCATTACACAAGAACCTAGAAGGTCCGGTAGGGTACATCAGGAGATTGAGAGATATGGATTTCTAATCACTAACAGTGACACTATTGAGTTAGTAGATCGTAAGGATCCTACTACCTACCGAGAAGTTATTGAGAGCCCAGACTCAAAAAATTGGCTTGAAGCCATGAAATCCGAGATGCAATCAATGTACGATAACCAGGTTTGGACCTTGGTTGATCCACCGGAAGGTGCTAAGGTAATTGAATGCAAGTGGCTATTCAAACTCAAAGCTGATAAGACCTACAAAGGTAGACTAGTAGCAAAAGGTTTTCGACAAACTCATGGTGTAGACTATGATGAGACCTTTTCGCCTGTAGTCATGCTCAAATCCATTAGGATCTTGCTTGCCATAGCTGCATATCATGATTATGAGATATGGCAAATGGATGTCAAAACTGCTTTCCTCAACGGAAATTTACTTGAGGATGTGTATATGACACAACCTGAAGGTTTTGTCAATCCTAAGCATCCTAAAAAGGTTTGCAAGCTTCAAAAATCTATTTATGGATTAAAGCAAGCATCCCAAAGTTGGAATCTTCATTTTGATGAGGCAGTCAAAGAATTTGACTTCATCAAGAACGAAGATGAGCCTTGTGTGTACAAGAAGGTTAGTGGGAGCATAGTAGTATTTCTGGTCCTATATGTGGACAACATCCTTCTCATTGGGAATGATATTCCAACATTGCAAAAGGTTAAGCAATGGTTGGGAAAATGTTTCTCAATGAAAGACTTAAGTGAAGCCGAGACAATACTAGGTATTCGAATCTATAGAGATAGATCTAATCGGCTCTTGGGACTAAGTCAAGAAAAGTACATAGACAAAGTACTAAAGCATTTTAGTATGGGAGACTCAAAGAAAGGGTACATACCTTTGGCTTTGGGAGTTCCTTTGACTAAAGAACAGTGCCCTAAAACCAAAGAGGAAAGGGACAACATGAGTAGAATCCCATATGCATCTGCTATTGGATCTATCATGTACGCTATGTTATGTACTAGATTGGATGTTGCTCATGCACTGAGTATAACCAGTAGGTTTCAGCAAGACCCTGGTGAGAAGCACTGGTCTGCTGTAAAAGGGATTCTAAAGTACCTGCGAAGGACTAAGGATCACTTCTTGGTGTATGGTGGTCAAGAAGAGCTCGTCATACAAGGTTATGCCGATGCTGCTTTTCAGACCAGCACTCAGGATTCTAGATCGCAATCCGGGTTTGTTTTTGTTTTGAACGGTGGTACTGTCAGCTGGAGAAGCTCAAAGCAAGAAACCGTTGCCGACTCAACTACAGAATCTGAGTATATTGCAGTAAGTGAGGCTGCAAAAGAGGCTGTTTGGATTAAAAATTTCATTTCTGGATTAGGAGTGGTCCCAAGCATCCTAGATCCATTAGAAATTTTTTGTGACAACAACGGGGCCATCGTACAGGCCAAGGAACCCGGGTCACACTAGAAATCCAAACACATACTCAGGAGGTACCACCTGATCAGATAAATCATTGATCGCGGGGACGTCAAGGTTAGCAAGATAGCAAGTGAAGACAATGTAGCAAATCCTTTGACGAAACAATTGCGTCCAAATCTGCACGAAGCTCATTTGAGAGCATTCGGTCTTAGGGCTATGCCCAATTGGGACTAGTGCAAGTGGGAGATTGTTAGTGTAAGCCCTAGCCCCAATGCATTGTAATAAAGCACTTTGAATTAATAAAATGAGGCATTTGTTTTATCCTTTGTATTCCTATGCATATCAATTGATAAAACTATCCAAGAATGTTGTTTCGGTTTAAGTTATCATGTGTGAGGCACATGGTTGTAAGACCTTGAAACAAATTAAACATCATTCTAAATATCCCTAGTCAGTCATTGTTATGGGAATAACAGTGAACTAAGACTAGTATGCTCTCTCTGATATTATGAGTTCTGTCTTACGGATCATTAGGACAAGAGTGTCAATCAGAGATCATAAATACATGTTAAAGAACATGGTATCTGGATACGATCCGCTCATGAGAACACTACATGGTATAAGTCATAAGTTTTTCTCATATACAAGTTTTGTATCGGAGTTCTTAGACCTGAAATCTCTATGAAACTCTTTATGAATTACTGTGTACTTTGACATACACCTAACGTGCTCGTAACAGAGTGACAAGTACGGGTATGATTGGGTATGCATTGATTCATGTTAGAGAGCATGAGAGAAGTGAAGGGATTACCCCTCTCAATAAGAGAGAAAATATTATCGGCCACTTGATCAGTGAACTGAGAAGTGTATGGCCATACCGAGATGAAATAATGAGTAATCATTATTTATCTGAGAGTTCAGTGTCACTGGAATATCAAGAAAGGAATTAATATATATAAGGATGACTAGTTCCATGCCTTATATTAATTCTGATATTTATGGGTAAGGAACTATGCAAAATTGCATTAGGTCACTAAATGCCATATGCATTTTCATTTAATTTGGAATGCTATAATATCTTGCTAGAGAATATATATAGCCTTTGAATTAATTTATTAATTCATTGCCAACATTAAATGGACCTATAGAATCGCATACAAAGCATTGGGCTTAAAATACTTAAATTAAGTATTGGGCATTAATTTGGACTTTTAATTAAAGTCAAATTAATGTATGTAATGGGTTATAAAATTGCTATTGGGCTTTGGTCCATGAGAGAGAGAAATTCAGCCCATAAGGTTTAATTTCAATTAATTAACTATGTTACATTAATTAAGTTAATTGAGTATTAAAGCCTAAAGGAATTTAAATTAAATTAAATCACTTATATATTTAATGAAGTGGCCGAAATTCCAAGAGGGAAATCAAGGAATTTCGGCACATGCTATTTATTTAAATTAAGTGATTTTATTTATTTAAATGTCTTATGTTTTATTTCAAATTTGAATTTAAATTCAAAAGAGTTTAATTCAAAATATATTACTTATCTTTAGGAAGTGATAGAGTTTGAATTAATTATCTTAGGATGGTTGAATTCAGATCAAAGACTTGCCAAAGGATAAGCATATATATTAAAAAGAAATAAAACCCTAGAGAACAAAGTGAAGTTGGCATGAAAAAACCCTAATTTTCTTTGCTTTTGGCGTGAACTCTCTCTCAATTCTTTTGGCCTAATTTTTTACAAGGAGAAAGGATAGTTCCTCATTATCTTGTGTTCTTGGGTAGTAATAGTAACCTAAGAGAAGTACAAAATCAAATTTTGTAGCTTCAAACTATAACCATTACACAATACCTAAAAGAGAGCTAGCAATCTCGATTTTAAGCCGTCGGTGCAAGTGTGTGTGTGAGAATAGAGGGAGTGGCGTAAAAGGCTGTTCCTTGGCATTGGTGATCGAGACCTAAGGCGGATAAAGTCACCTTAGTTGCTGGGCATCATCAAATTCAATTTTCAAAAGGCATCATAAGTTGTAAGTTCTACAACCCTAAAATTGCATATTTCGTTTCTAGCTTTGGATATGTATGGTATGTATGATAAAAAATTTTGTTTTCCGCTGTGCTATCATGATACTCATACCATGTCATATTCCATCATCTTATACATTAGAGTTAAGCTGAATCCCTGATTGGCATCAAAAAGTTGCATATGCTTTGATGAGCACCTAGTATTTTCGTTGCTAGAATTTCTTCAAAAGTGATAATTCTACCTAGAAGAATGATCTTCAAGACCAAAATAGAGCTCTTAAGCAAGACAAACATGGTCGATTACACCATAGATATGTTGGTTTTGAAACAGTAAATAAAAATTCACAGGGAAAAATAGAAACCCACCACGGATCCAAACGATCCAATTGATTCAATAGAAAGAGAAGTGTAACGATTACCAACCTCTCAAAGGGTAGATAAATCGAATTACAGGTGCGACCTCATGCGAAATGACACCCTCTACCGGTATCCACACATGAATGCAATGAAAAGAATCACCCGGGGTGCTAGCTCCCTTCCTTGGCGGCTAGGGTTTATTTTCTCTCTTTCTTAAGGTTACAGAAGAAAAATTATTTTCTTTTGTTTCTTGCTTAAGTGACTATTGCCACTCACCTTTTATGCTTAATTAGGGTTATATATATATATAGTTAACATAACCTTAATTTAGAGAGAGAAAACTTCGGACCCACTTTTCTTATTAAAATGATAAATATTTTATTTCTTATTTAAAATAAGAATAATAATATTAATCTTAAATATTATTATTACTATTATTTTGGTTTATTTCAAATTTTAATTTATCACAAAATAAATTTCAAAATGCCTGAATTAATCATTAGTCTATTCATCACATTCTATGTGTGTGACCCAATAGGTTCATATTATATTAGCAATGGGCCCCAATCCCTTCACGTGCCCACAACTCATAAGCGGCCCCTAACAAGATATTATGACTACCTAAATAATATGAATATTGATAATTCGATTTTAACCTAATAAAACATGTTATAATCCCTTTGTCACAAGATATCTTGTTTGAGCATAAGTCAGGTTCCATGTCAAACTTATATAGTCCAAACATATAATTTTTTGATCACTAAGTAGACTAATAATATCAAATGATATTTATCGCTCCATCAATTCATTTGACCATAGCCATGCATTTCTCAGTCCTACTAATCGAGGGCCCCAATAGATATCTCTTTCATAAAAGAGGGACAGATTCCTTCTTGATTATTCACTATCTTGTGCATGATTCTTATTATGTTCAATCAAAATCTTTATAATTATCCGATTAAAGGTAATGTTTTATTATGTCAAAACATAATGTTTGTCATGTTGGATACTGTGATAATCTCAGGTCTAAAGATTGATAACATAACTATTTTGAGATCACTAATGGCATTAACCTATGTAGTATCTCATTGTAGGTCTATCCAATACTCTATTCTCTAACAAGTACTTATAAGTTTAATTCATATCGCCATATATAATCATCCCATGATTATCAATCAAACTTATACTAGTCTTTATTTATCATTATTCATTTAATAATAAATGATTAGGGATAGTAAAAATAACATTAGATTGTTATTTACAAAAATTATTATAACGTAACATGCCAACAATATAATAACATGAAGAAAACTCAATTTTATAAAATGAAATTTAACATTACATAAAAGGCCTAATATTTGGCCTAGGGCATAACCACTAACAGGATATTTATAAGAGCCTAATCACTTAGCATCTTTTGGGTTAGATTGCCCTTCTTGAGACTCCTAACCCTCACCAGCATCTCCTTGAGGAACTTCTTCGGCCACTAGGATTAGGCATGATATCCGCTTTTCCTCTTCCTCTCTATCATTGTCATCCTTAAAAAGCTTGGATAAGGTGTCCATATTGGCCAAGAATGACATATCAAATTTATGAAACCTCTCTTAACAAGCTAGCAAAATCTACTCAATTACCTCAGCCTAAACTTCACCTAATTCCTTAAGAAGTTGGCCCTTCTTATCCTCGATTTGCTTTAATGCTTGGATTAAAGTTGGTTTTTCTCCTCTTAAAGTTCAGCTTGAGTTGCTTCCAAAAAAGTGATCTTTACCGCAAAGCTAGTCTTAGTTGATTCCAAGTCGGCCTTTGCAACTTCTAGATTGACCTCCAATTTAGCATTTTCACCCTTAATCTCAATAACTTTAGATTCTTTGCCCTTTAACCTATCGTTCTCTAGTTTGAATTTGTCCATTTTTGGTCAAAGAGAGGAAATGGCAGACTTGTCCATTTTTGGTCAAAGAGAGGAAAGGGCAGACTCGTGCACTAACTTAAAGCTTTGCAAAGCCTCTTTCTGCTTCTTAACAAACTTATCAAAGGAAAACCGATGCTTAAGCTCCATTATTTTATTTTCTACCTTGAAGAGGAGTTTGGCTTGATGTAGCTCGTACTATAGCCGATCCCTGGTATGTTATAGATGCAAATGCTCACCAGTCATGTGTCACCCTTGAGCAACCTGGAATACAAAAACACGTAACTTGGATTAAACCAAAGTAATTCAACACCACAAAATAGCATACTTGTAAAATGCATAAATGCTTACCATTAAAGACAACATGCATAGATTTATTCCTATATACTCGAGAGAGGTAAAGAATCAGACACTAGTCAGATCCTTTTCCAGAAATAGGCCCTTTGGTCACATATTCCACAACGTGTGGGTTCTTTATAGTGGTTTGATCTTCATAATGATAATTCAAGATTTAGCTCAGAGTGATCCCTAGAAATGCACCCATTAACCCTTACCCATGCTAAGAAGGTTCCTCATGAGATATCTGAGGAACCTCCACTAAAAGAGATATCAAAAGAGCCTCTACTACTGAAGATGGATCAGTAGATGGTAAGAAGGCATTTGTAGCTAAAGAAGGATCAACAGTTGGCAATGAGGTCTATGCTGCATAGGATGGATCAGTAAGGTAAATCTCTATGGCTACTAGATGATTGGCCCCCTAAAGCTACTAGCTCCAAAGCTATAGGGTCAACAGTCGCAGCGGGAGGTTGATCATCTATGATTTTGATTGAGGATGACTCTATAATGGTTAGAAGCTAAACTTCCTCGGTCCCAACAGAGATGGTTACATTATCCCCTCTCACCTCAATCACAATTAAGGCGATAGCCCCCTTGATCCACTATCTCATAGTCAAACGTTACCCCTCACCCTTGGCTCTATTCGTTCTCTTTAAACGGTGAAGCTGCCTAGCCTCATTTTTCTTCTTTATCTCCTTAGCCTTGTCATTCTTTTTTCTTCTTCACCAGCCATATCTCCTATGAGTAAAATTATAGAGAGATTATATCAGATTAAAAAAAGAAAAAAAGTAATAAGCAAAAATGATCTATCACTGGAGAAGAGAAAGAGAAAAAACATGGATCGCTTACCCTCTCCCTTTTTCCTAGCCGGTAAAGGATCGAGCAACGTACTTAGCAATACATCTAAGTCCAACGGCCCTCCACTATCATTCACCATAGTGTCTAGATTCTCTATGTCATCTAGAAACCTACATTTTCTAGTAGATAGGTCCCCCACACTAATCAGCTTGTCTACTCAAGGTAGGTTAACTCCAAAGCCCTCTTTCGCTTCGACCAACACAAATTTATCCTTAAATCCTTTCAAGGACATAGGAAATTGAAGAAGCTTTCTATCCTTCCTGCTTATGAAATTGAAAAAAACCTTTTGCATTTGCTCTATTCGATATATATAAAAAAAAAAGAAATGGCTAAATACTTTGAGGGTTAGGGGTATGCTAGGTTGGTAGTTCCTACATATAGCTTTAAAACACACTATCATCCTCTAAGTGTTGGGATTCAATTGCTAGAAGGCTACCCTATAAGCTCTTAACAAAGCCCTATTGAATCCATCAAAAAGGAATCTCAACCTAAATTCTAAACTCATATTGTAAAGAATAAAAAACTCCCAATCTGCGAAAGTTCCTTCCCTACAGGATATAAAAGGGGGGCAAAGATAGGTGTAATACCTTGAAGGAAAGCTAAACAGTCTCCTAAGTTACTTAGATTTCTCTTTAGTGAGCTTAGTATGGTTTACAATCATGGATTTTTCCCAATAATTCCTCAAGAAACTCATATCGATGCTGTGGTAAATTAAAAGCCTACACTCAACCATTTCAACTTTAAAATTTAAAAATCAAAAAGAAGAAGAAATTTGATATCAGAAGCTTACTCAAAGAATGAAAGGGTTGAATTGAAACCTAAGAAGGATGAAAGTTCAAATTTTAAAAAATCTCAGAGAAATTTTGAAGAAATTTCAAGAAGATAGAAGAATTTTGAAAGCAAATTGCCAAAGAAACTTGAAAGCATGAAAAGAAACCTGTAGAGAAGAATATACCAGCTCTTTATAAGCCACAGATGGGTTTTAAAATTCAAACTGATGTCTAGTGAGAAAACACTTGGTGGTCGAGTCATTGTTGCACTATAGTAACCAAAGCAACGTCTAACACAAAATGACACTACATTAATTTAATGTGATGTCTCTGCTTTTGAGGCATCCAGAACATAAAAAGACTAATTTAATCCCCTCTTTCCTTTGATCCTTTAAGTGGATCGAAATGTCATGGGTGACAAATTTGTAAAAACATTACCATTTTCAAGACCGTCAAAACTCGAAAAAAGTATTCCAGGCACTAGTTGCCTAAATCCCCTTTTTTTCAATCTTTCTAATATAGCAGAACGCTATGGATGATGAATTTCTAGGCACCAATTGCTGAAGTCTCCTTTCCTCTGATCCCACTATTATATTAGAATGTCATAGATAATGAACCTGAAATTCATACATTTTGAAAAGGCTGTCATTTTTAAGATATTCGAAAGATTATTCTAGACATCAATTGCCTAGACCCCTTTTCTCCGATCTTCTTGACAGATCGGAACATTGTCGAGGGAAAAATGGTAATACCTAATATTATCATTCATGAGTCCAACCCAATAGTCATAGGCCCAGTCTAGACTCGGGCCTAATTGTTGCCCAAAAGCCTAAAGGCCTGTTGGCCACTTGCACTAATAAAATGCCTTGACAGTTTGATTAGGCTCTATAGCTAATCTATCCATGCCATCACTCCTGTCACATCAGACACCTTAAACCTACCAACTACAAATACAAAAGATCTGATACTCAAGTACCTTAGCCTTTTAGACTCTTAGCCACTTATGGACTATAAATACAAAGAGAGACTTCAGGAACAAGATACTGCATACATTGCAACTCTCTCACTATATTTTCTCTCTTTAAATCCTCTCTAACTTAGACATCAAAGTGATAATCCCTTGTGCACCAAGGGTTAATCTTCATCTGTTTTGCAAATCGGCTCACACAATTATAGTTCGGTCCAACTGATTCTTGCCTTGTTTTCATCTCCTTACAAGTTCTAACATCTCAAGACTTATCATGCGTGATCAATCCAATCGTAAACCTCCATATATGAATTTATTCATACACCTATGTTTAAATTACTAATGAGTGATTAATGTGAAGTCAACAGACTGCAAATAAGATATTGATTAAATAGACACCTATACTAATACAAAGAAAATTTTAAAGAATTACCTTGATATTTCCGATATTGAGTCTTTAATGATAATTAAGCCAATAATAGAAGGGCTAGGAAAGTAGTAAAAGAATAATTATCTAGAAATTATGAAATTCAAATGTTTAACCATGATCGATCAGCACAAATTTTTGTCTTAAAGTGTAAAAAAAAAAACCATAAGTTCGGGTCTAAAAAACACATGGATTTTTTTATTTTTCAGAAAAAGAAAAAATTTGGGAGGGCGCCACTGGCTCTAATATACTCCAGGACATCCTAATACAAATTCTAACCTCTTGAATCAGTGCAACATTACCCTTAAAAAATCAAAATTAGTGCAATTTTATATCGCATTAAATACCATATTATCTTTGATTGAATTTTGCCAATTGAGCTACAGACATGAATTAAATAGTGACACATGTTTCCATGCTGAAATTACCAATGGAGCAATTTTATACTTTAACTTTGATTGAAAGAGTAAATTTGCACTTTAACTTTACTTAAAAGAGCAATTTTGCCCTTTAAGTTGTCAAATTGGAGCAAATAAGCTATTGCTTAGACAAATATTTTCTTCTATTGAGATATGAAACTAGCAGTGTATTGTATACACAATAAATAAATGTTGTCTTATTAGATCTAAGTGACTTTTACTTGATACGTAAAAAAGAAACAAAAATCCTGAATTAACTATAATTTCACATCTCCCTTTAAGTTTAAAATCAAATTCTAATAAGAAAATATTTTTCCAATGACATTGCAACTATAACTTTCTCTAATTAATCTTTTATTCAACTTTTTGTATGCCACTTTTTTGCAATTAATTTTTTTACTTATTTAAATCAAAATTGTTTTGATTTAACTATTGCTTTTGTTTAACAGATAACAAAGTTTAATCAATTTTTATTCATCCACCTACACAATGGTACTGAATTGTATTCACAATCTTACATATTTTGCTATTATGATGTTAAAATACTAGTAATCCAATGACACCCACAAAACTAGCATAAAAAAGATTGAGTAGAAAAATAATTAGAGGAAGACATTGCAATGCTGTTTAAAAAATAATTTATTATTGGAATTAGGATTTGATTTTAAAATTTAAGGGAGATTTAAAGAGGGATTAGCTAAGGCTTTTGCCTCCTTTTTATGGACCTAATTAAAGTTACTTGAGTTCAACATGACAATGTGTATATGTTGTACATACAATACAATGCCAGGTGCACAGTTCAATAGACTGAAAATCGTAAATTTAAATTAATATTTACCTAAATAAGGTTGATTTATTCTAATTTTGTAACTTAAAAGATAAAATTGCTCTTTTAAACAAAATTCAAAGAGCAAAATTACTCTTTTAGTAACTTTAACATGGCAAAATTTGTCATTTTTTAATGTGCATCAACATATCATTTAGTAGGAGGTAAAATTGCACTATTTGTAATATTTTAAGTGTAACACTGCACGGGTACTTTTTGAGAAATTTGAAAGGCAAATTCGTAGGTTGAGGCTTTTGAAAATAATTTTATGTTTCAGTTCATGCTGATTAAAAAAAAAAAATTATATCCCAGCACAACACATATACAGTATGTGATGGATGCCCATAAAATGATGATTGCTTTGAATTCTATCATAAAATTCAGTTCACCTACAAATTATTTCATAATAAAATTTATTTCCAACTAAATTCTTTTATTGGTATACTTTATGCAAATATAAAATTCACTTCTAGTGAAAAGAATTTGAGATTTGACGTGAATGAAAATGAATTCGGAAAGTACATCTATAGCCGATAACCAATTTAGATGACACACTTTCCCTTGTGACTATTAATATAAAGATTTGGAAAAGTATGTAGAAATTAGAAGCATACCGAGAAGGACAAATTCATACTTCTTTGTATTCTGCTATTGACCACTATCATACTCCATTTTTATCAAACTGCAAACCACAAAAAGATAAAGAAAGAAAAAAAAAGTTGCCTCCAAGTCAAAATTATCTAAATAAAAGACAGATTTAGCAACATTAATTACATCAACAAAAATCAAATGCACCCAAATATTTCTTTTATTTTTTCTCACAAAAAGGGATTCAACTTCAACCCAAAAAGAAAAACAATAAAAATGAATGAAAATACGGTTAATATCGTACATAGTAACTAAACTTACACCTAACAATGCAAAAATAACTGACTAATTTTTCATATCGAAATTATTACTGAATTTTACATTATTTTACGTAAAAATCATAATAATTGGTTTCTGGTAAAGATTATCACCAAAATATTTACGTGGCACGCCATGTCATCTACGTGTGCACATGTGGTATGTAACGTCATCAACCAACATCAACTATTTGTATACAAGTAGCGTGTCACATTAGCTACTTTTGCATATGTGGTGTGCCATGTCAGCACTCTAGTGTCGGTCTTTACTGGAAATCGGTAATGATGATTTTTACGCAAAATAGTGTTAAGTTCAGTAACAATTTCAACACGAAAAATTATTTAGTTACTTTTGTGTTATTTGACGTAAATTCAGTAACAATTGGTAAAATTAAACCATAAAAATGGTCATTTAAAGACAAGCCATCAACAAAAAAAATATCTTAAAATTTGCATAACAAAGTACCAAATGGTGATAATAAGTCTTCATAAGCTAAAAGAAAATGTAGACGTGAATAGGAAGAGAAATGGTGTGAATTTAAATATAGGAAGAGAACAAAAAATTATTGGGAGGCCAACAAATTGGTTTAAATTTTAAAAATGTTGAAGAACGCAAATGTAGGAGCTTTTAATCCAAGATGTTTTTTCCTATTTTGTCTTTGTCTACTTGAAATACCTATAAATTTGCATACTCAAAATTTTATTGTTATATACCGTTGATAGCATATTCATATGCAAAAAGAACATCTAAAATTTGTCGACAATTCATAGTAATTCACAAATATAAAATTAGTTAGAAAATACATGGAATAAACCGTCAAACATTTTTATTTAAAATACTACTCTTCATTTTTTGAAAGACTTGAAGTCATTAATGATTGAATCGGTACTAAATTTTCAGTTATTTCTTTTTCTATATAAACCATTAAATTGTTCACAAGATATCCATTTTCATTCTATTTCATAATTTAACTTTGAGTTGCCAAAAATGATCACCCTATTGTCGCCCACTTTACTGTCGCTCTAGAAATTAAAAGAGTCAAAATAAGACAAATTAAAATTATCAATCAAGTAAAATATGTCTTTGCTGCGTATGGTGTAGTTAGTTTAGGAGCAGTTAATTTTAACTTAATCATAGTTAGTTAATCAACTGTAGTTAGGTAAATTATTTCTTTTGTATATAAAGTGTAAAGTTTCAGATCTGGAAATAGATTTACAGTTACAAATTAATTTCTTCTCTCTACTACTCTCTCTTTCTTTTTCTGGTTTCTTAGCTTCTGGATTCCAATTGCTATATGGTATCAGAGCTTGTGATCAAGAAGATAGTTGAGATTATTTGCTGCATTTGATATTTTGCTTATGAATCATGAATCCTACTATTAGTGATGCTGCTAATCAGACTCAAAGAGCAAGAAGTGAAGGAGTTCGTAGATCTCATCAAGAAATTGCTGATGTAGATCTTCTGTTGCTTGAAAGTTTAGATCATCTAGGAATGGTCTTAGTTACCTCACTATTGACAGGTAACAACTATCTTACTTTGAGCATTGCAGTAAGGACATCTTTAGAAACAAAAGACAAAATATGCTTCATAGATGGATCTTATTCTACTCCAGAAGATCCTAATCTATACAAGAAGTGGAAGAAGGTTGATTCCATGATTAAATCTTGGTTGCTGAATTCAATGACCAAGGAAATTTCTGATAATTTCATTTACTGCTTTAATTCAAAAATATTGTGGGATACGATTGAGAAGAGGCTTGGAGAAAGTAATGGTCTTGCAAGATACCAGTTGTAGAGAGAAGTATCTTCTCCGAAACAAGAAAATGACTCTGTTACCGCTTATTATAGCAAGATCAATAGATGCTGGGAAGAGTTAAACAAAGTGATGCCAATGCCATTGTGTAGTTGTAATGGTTGTAGATGTGAAATAAACTCAAAGTTAATTGAAAGAGAAGAGTTAGGAAGGCTTTTAGAATTCTTGATGAGGCCTAAATCGGGTGTTTGATAATGTGAGGGGACAAATTTTGAATTTTGAACCATTGCCAAATGTTAATAAAGCATACTCGATGATATTGAGAGCAGAGAAAAAAAAAACAAGTATTGCTTATAGAGGTGAAGTCACAGAGCGAAGTTCATTTCTAGCAAAGAATTCTAGCTCTAAAGGATGTTCTAAGAACAAAGGAGGATACACGAAGAAGGATGCAAACAAGAAGGATAGATTTTGTGAACATTGTAATGCTAACGGGCATATCAAGGATTCTTTCTTTAAGATTCATGGATACCCTATCTAGTTTAAGGATTTGAAGGATAGAAAGGCAGGAGAAAAGAAGGGAGCAGTAAACATGGTTCAATTGTCTGAATCACAATTTACTCTTTAGATTATATTACCAGTGAGGATGTTCAACAGAATAATAATCTTGCAAGCATGTTTAATTCTTTAATTAGACAAGAGATGGCTAGAATTCTCAAAGGCAAATAACCTGCTGAGCAATATGTTAATATGGTAACAGAACTTGCACATTTTGCAAGTAAACGTACCAAAATACATCATGCTCATAATGCATATTGCTTAAAAATTGATGTTGTTTGGATTATTGACACTGGAGCCTTTAATCATGTGTTTTGATAAGGAATCCATACATTTTATTGCATAGCTCCATTGTCCTACACAAATTTACCTTCCTGATGCTTTTATTCATCCTAAATTTCATTTGAAAGATGTTCTATTCATTCCTTCTTTCAACACTACAAAAAAAAATGCATTTTACTGTTTGTCGGTAAAACATTCGTAGGTAGCAATTTACCGACCGGAATGTAAAAAATATTTCATCGCTAATTTTATTAAAAATCCGTCAAATGTTTCGTTGTGTTGACCATCTACTGACCGAATATTGTGTCGGTAAACTATCGGCAAATTTAATAAATAAATTATAAATTTATTTTAGCATAAACAATGACGAATATTTTCGTTAGTAATTTTGTCGGCAAATATATTTAGTATAAATATTAAAATTATTAAAATGCAGCGACAGATGTTTCCGTCGGTAATTTGTCAGTAACATAAAATTTTTCTATTTATTTTTTTATTTCCTATTTGCAAATTTCCCATCCATGTTTGGTTCGGTGTACTAAACACAGGACTGTATAATATAATACAGTATAATCCTATATACTGTGTTTGGTTTTTTTCTTAAAAACTTAATACAAGAATTAAATAATACAGTCATATATTTTATCCCCTGTACAAAGGACAAAATAACACACCACTATCCCTTAGGTTTATATAATACGGTAAATACCGTATTATGTTGACTTTAATTCCGACCTCCCCTCTGCTTGCCGTCTCTTTCCCTCTCTCCTCTCCGACACCAGCACCTCCCCTCTCCCTCAGCCTCTCTATTTTTTACCATGTCTTTCTCTTCTTCAAACCCAAATTCTCTCTGTCAAAATGTTTGAAGGTTGCATCACTGTCCTCGACGAAACCCATCTGCGATCCCTCTATCTTTCCTTGTCGGACTCAGCCTCCATGCTTACCGGAGCCCAACTTCTTGATTTCGCCCATTCCAAACTTCAGAGTCCCTTTTTGGCCTCGCATTGCCCCAATATCTCAAGTCTTCTGCTCTCCTGCATATCAATCTCGTTTATGATATCACTTTCCTGGATATAGAACTCACAAGAGATGAAGCTTCAACTAAGCTCAGTGAATATCTCATTGCCATTGCTAATGAACTTAAAGGTATAATTTTTATGCTTCTATACAAATCAAGTAATCTTTCTGGTTATGTTATTTTGAGAAATTGATGTGATTTTGGTTTTTGATTATTGTTTTTAGCCAATCCATTAGTGGTTTCGATTTAGGATGGGAATACTCTGTTGCTGTTAATAGAGGACGAAGATGATTTTGTTATGTTAGCTGAGAATCTATTCACTAATTTGGATATAGAGGATAAAGGAAAGATCAACAAAGGTGAGATAAAGAATGCGCTTGTTCATATGGGAGTTGAAATGGGTGTATTATTTAATGTGTACTTAAATAGCCCTTTTGAATTGTTATTGTTTCTTTTCCTCATAAATTGCAACAATAACTACTTAAATTTAATGTGTAATTAGGATACAAAGAATATATCTTTTAGTCCCATTCCTTGGTGCATAGCTACTAGCGTACTAGCCATGCTTGCTTCTTTGATTCCTAAAAGGTTTGGTTTTCCTTGCGATTTTTTTCCTCTACTTTAGCCATTTATGTTTCCTTGGCATAGGACTTGAAGTGTGAACTTGTTATGGATTCCCTTCTTGGATCCAACCTCTAGTTTTTCCTATAGCAAAGTTTAAAGGTGTCTAGTTATATTATATTTATGTAGAATAGGCTTGAATCCATTAGAATTGATAAATGTGAGATGTGATGAACAGAACTTCCTATGCTAAATGACATCTTGAAGAAGCATGGTGCTGAAGGAGAAGAAGAATTGGGCTAATCATAATTTGCTGAATCACTCCAACCCATCCTGCAAGAGATTACAGATACTTTGATTGAAAAACATGTTATTCATAACGCTAAGATAGTTAATGGTTCTAAGCTAAAAAAGGTAAGCCACTGTGAGTCCATCCTCATTTAATTTTCTTCCTTTATGTTTGTGTCACTTGAATACATTTTTATTGATCTTTAACTTATTCTACAATTGATTTGATGTGATTTATTTACTTCTACACTGCTTATCCCATTAGTCCTTTTGAGGCATTGCCTTTATTTATTGTGTCAAAAATTCAGCATCTAAAAATGTGTAAATTAAGGATGTTCAAGAATTTGTCATAGATCAAGAAGTTTGCAAACAATGTCCAAGGTGTACAAAAGTTTATCTCAAGTATGAAACTACCCCATTTATGTACTTTGTTTAAAAGAAAAATCCATTCACTTGGACCATTAACTATATGACTGTTTTAGTTTGGCCAAAACAATGGGGAACAAAATGTGCTTCCCTTGGTTATTCTATGACCCTGTATGGATTTGAGTTGGCCATAAATTCCATTTCAAGCGTAAGATGGTGTAGTTCTAAATATGTTGACCACTAAAGATTGGATGCTAAGTTATAGAAATTTTACCTCTTCAATATTTTTTGGTCAAGCTCTTTGTTTATTTAAGTTGTAACAAGTTGGAAGCAGTAATTAATTATATAGTTTTAGAAAATTTCGAATTCGAAATTTCAAATTTTTTTAATTTTTTATAAGAAATTGATAAATGGGAAAAAGGATATTCTATCCTAAAAGATGTATGGCACTTGAACTAAAGGGCTGGAGTTGGTTACTTTCAGGTTCTTTCTGAGATTAGACCATACTTAGCAGGGACTGGAGGTGGAGTGCTTGCACGTGTTCAAATTGAAGATTATGTCATCAAGGTTCGCCTGAAAAGGCCAGCAGCAGAAGTTATGACTGTTCATGTTGCTTTGGTGCAAAAATTGAGATATAAGATACCTACCAATGCAGCTGTCCAGCTAATAGACTAATATGTAGGAACGATGAGAAGCTTAATGAGTTAGTGTCTTGTAAAGGGAGAAGCATTTATGTATATTGCCATTGCTATTGTATATTAGTGCATTGCTACTTCTTATGGTCCCCCTTATAATGACGAAGTTTATTTATTTTGATTTGTTATTGAACGATGTATAAAATTATTAATAATAGCACACTTATTAATATATTTCAAATATATAATTAAATGCTATTGATTAAGTTCTTTATTTAATTGTTAATTTATCTATTAATTTATTTTTATATTTCAAAAAATTTGTGCCTTTTTTAAAAAAATTGATTAATGTACACAAAATTGTAATTTATAGTTAGTACTTTTGCCTAAAAAGGTAAAATTAAAAATAATTTAATTTTATATAATTTTTATTTAAAAAAAATAACAAAGTACGATATAATACATCAAACACAGTATAAAATAATATAAACTAATACAATTTTATACTAAATATTGTATAATATAATACAAATTAATACCGTTCAGTTAATACTATACATACTAACACTATACGGACTAATACTATACAAGCTAATACAATACAATCAACCAAACCTAACCAATAAATTCAATACAAAAAGTGTAAAATTTAAATTGAAAATATACATTATAATTCAAAATCTATATATACATTTTAACTCCTGTACAAGCAATATCAATATAAGTATATATTGTTCACAATGTTTTGTTTTATTATGTAAAAAATTATCTAAAATTCTATTTATCCAAGTATTGTGTAAATCACAACACCAAAAACAAAATCTATCTAAACAGTAACACGGTCAAAAAATTAAGAAAAATAGCAATTGAATATATTTTCTTACTATTAAATAGAAAGCTGTCATCTGAGACTAGACTAGACTATTCCATAGCATGGAGATTTTCAGTGGAGTCAAGGATCCATTCAGAGCTCCATGATGGAGCCAAATCAACCTCCTGCCACACCACCTCCACCGTTTGCTACTCCTCCCACCTCTCTGCCAGTCCATCACCTTCAAGCATTCTTACAACTTCTGACATCTTAAGCCGCTCCATCAAAGAGCTTTTGGGTGCACAGCAATGCTCCTTGGATTAGCTGCTCTACTTCACCCTATAAATAATACTTCCATTTGCTTGCCACTTCCACTTGACATGGATTAGAAACTAGAGGGTTGCTGTGACTGCTGAAGAAATATCATTCCAGTTAAGTTCATCTTTCCAATTTTCATTAATTATGATAGGGAACAAAATCAAGATAACCAAATAAACAAGTAAAACACTAAATCAAATGGAGAAATGGATGAAAAGAAGGAAGGATTTCATTGATCAATAACTGTAATACAAGATTACAATCCCCAGGAAGCTAACTTCCCTCTCCAACAATGGAGCCTTTGCTCAACAGCAGCTAAAACAAAATGATCCTCCCTTCCCTCTCTTCCTAGCTTATATAACAGAACAAAACAAAAGATGAAAACCGTTTTTCTCCCTAGTTACCCAACTGGACACTAGGTGCACGCCCTTTCTCTCTCCTACCCCTAACCGAATTATTCCAACCAAACCTCCTCACTGCCTTTGCTGTATTTCTCCCTCCTTGACGCCCAGCTGCACTTTCTTTTTCTCCCTACGAGCATAAACCTGCAGCTTCTTAGGCCCAAGTGAGTCCGGCCCTGCTTAATTAGCATCTTCTCCAACAAATTACAACCCATTAAAAGTGGTAATGAAAGACAGTTTAATTAAGTCATTCAATTTGAACAACAAAGATACTTTCATTATAACGATGGACTCCAATCTTTCTAAGCATGGCATAATACTCAATCTCATATTTCCTTAGAGGTGGACAATTGTTTGAAATTATTATCAATTTTTCTGCCACAGAAACCATAAGAGAAAAATACAGTCTATTATACCCAAACCCAATCTCACATGTCTGCTAATTTTCTCCGAAAGTGTAGACAGCTATAGAAGACCTTCAATCAGAGCAAAAATATAAAATTAAATAATCTAACAGTTCAAAACAACCTAGCGAAAGATAGAGAAAAAATATCATAGCAATTTAAGATCAAATTAAATCATCAAGTGAAGCTTACAATTCAAACAGCTATAGAATTTAGTTTTTGAATCTTTAAAATAAATCAGTAAAACAAATTAAATGTGGAAGTCAAACACTAAATTAACCACCAAAATTTACCTGAAGAGGCAGGGTAGCCCCAGACCATTGTGTGAGATTAGTCTGCATCAAACAGTCAAGTAAGACAGAACGAGGGACAAACCGAGAGACACCTCAAAAAACATATAATTATTAGAGCTACCAATAAATGCAATCAAATTGTAAGAAGCAATCAATGACAATAACAAACTCCAACTGTATCTACAAGTTTGTAAAGCATCTATTAGGAGCCAAACCTTGTATTTGAGTGAAAACATGCGCACTTGAGCCAAATCACTAGGTAGCCATTCAACAACCTTGTCCATCTTGCGCGCTACCAAATAACTGTATTAGATGACCTTCCTTAATAAATTAATGCCTTTAAATCACATATAATTTTAACAAGGCAGTTAATAAAATGTAGTTCTTTACATCATACACTTTACAGCTATGAAAATCTTTATTTTTGGAACAAAATCCAAACACAAAATTATCAAATAAAAAGAGCATTTTGAAGATAGTTTGCAACAATGGAGAACCGTAGCTAAGGTAAATTCCTGATATTTTTGTCTTACAATCGAAGAAATTTCTTATTTATCAATCAAAAAATCAAAACAAATACGAATCATGAATTGGGGAAGGCAAAAAGTAGGCCCTAATAATGCTCGTACAACAAGTGATTAAGTTCTAAACTCTATTTTCAAATCCAGTCCTTCCCATTTGAGAAATTGATTAAGTTCCAAAACTGGTATTCTTTCCCAAACTCTCAAATCCCATCAATTCCAAAGAATAAGAACATAATGGAATCAAAATTAGAACAGAAACTAGATAAAACACTTACTTTAATTCCATTTTATACTCTTAGTAAACTTGTCCAAAACATAACATCATCCTTACAGCAAGTTAATTTCTAGAACAAAATTCCTAAAATTTCAAAATAAAAGCTTAATAAGACATGAACAACTAACGGAAAACATCCTCAGAATCCAAGCTTGGTGCGGTGCCAGTGCTTGCACTTAGCATTGTACCTAAAAATTCCAGAAATAAATAGCAGAAATTATAATTCATTAAATGAATTGAACCGTTAATATTAGATAACAATTAGTAATAACGGATTAGCTTATTTTATTATTTTTTTAATGTCTCTATTGAAGATTATAAATTACACACTAATGATGCAATCAATTTGTTATCTTACACTTAACTTAGGAAATTATCTTACATCAATCAAAATATAGCGAGTATTATCTCTATAAAACTCATCAAACCAACCTGTTGAGCATCCTTCATGGCAGCTGAGCAATAGATAGCCCCATATGTCCCCCATAGTGGGTTGCAGAGCCTCTGTACCTACCAACATCTGCGTCTTGAGAACCACTCAGCATTGATGAGTGCCTAGAAGCCAAGGAACATTGAGAGCCTCAATTAGGCCTTTCCACTGAACTCCCAGAATATGCACTTCCTAGCTATAGAAGGACAATTTTAAATTCACAGCCACAGAAACATATCCAGTGCCATTTATAAGTGAAACTTAAAAAAGAACAGTTTGATGCAATTAAACCTTGAATTCTTGTTCTCTTGCATACTCATAAGGGCTTGAATTCCAGCGCACTTTCTATGGCCTATGAAAAATATATTCTCAACCTGTAAGGATAAGGATTAACCACTAATATCAAACACAGTACATGATTCAACAAAATTAATAGAGAGTTGTATGTGTTGGACTAAAACAAATTTACAGGAAAAAAAGAAGAAAAAAAAATATATAGGCGCATATAGGAAAAAGGCACATACTTGAAGTGTGTTTACTGCAAACTTAAGGGCAGCATTTGTATCTGTTGGTCCATTCTGAAAAATAAAAATAAAAATAAAAATAAAAAAATAAACAATTTACCATATGTAATAGGTAGGAAATTTTGAAGAAGATAAGATTTTTAGAGTATGAATTAACCTTTGGAGATTGCAGCTCAGCTAGAGTTTGGAAATGTTCCAGTTCTTTTCTGTCGAAAACAATTCATCTTTAAGAAGACAAAAAAAAAAAGGTATCAAAAGAGACAAAATTGGCATGAGATTGCTACTTACAGATATCTTGCTTCTTGAAATTTAGAAACCTCAGTTTCATCTGATTAAAAAAGTCTAACCTACCATCGGTCTTGGGCACATTCTGCACTTCAACGATCTTAATTTCTTGAAGAAGCCCCAGAGAAGTAATTGATTCATCAACGCACAAAACTAGATTCTCTCTGTTATTTGCAATTGTTTGCATTATTATTAGAAAGTAATGACTAATGGCTCAAAATGCAGCTAAATAGAAGCTATAAAGTCTAACAAATTTTTAAATAGTGAACAACTAAAGTGAATAACAAAAATTATTAAATGAATAGATAGCAGTTTTGCATAAATACAATAATAGATAAACATATATACGACAGCTGACTCTAACAAAAAAAATTGAGATGACTATTTATACTTTTGTGTGTTCAATGATTATAAACTCTACTGCATTATCAAAGGCTAACAGATGACAAAAGAATAGAAACAGATACATATATTGGAGCCTAGTTTAGGGCGGACCACTTGCCACATGATTTGCATGGATCGTTCTGTATCAGTTGGTTCATCTCCAACAACAAATGTAATAATTGGCAAGCACTCCAACAACTATAATTATCATGACCAATAATACTAGAACAGAGAAGGCACATTCAGCTTATAAATCCCAAAAAATGGTATACAATTAGGCACTCAACCTGAAAAACTTTTGCATTTGAATGCAAAGGTAGAATATGTAAAATCTAGAAAGATAATGCAAAGGTAGAACAAATAAAATCCATAAAGTTTCATACAGAAAAATAAAAAATAAAAAAATTAAGCAATAGATTTATTTAACAATCTTAGTGGCATCCACATCATCCATAAAGAAAGGCAATTTTTCATATAAATTAATTACACATGATAGAAGTCAAAATAATTGGCAAGAAAAAGAAAAAGAAAATAGTTGTTTGTCTAGATGATGGGAAGCAGATATTGCAGTAGACAGGGAATTCTAAGAATTATATTCATGAAATGTTTAAAGAAAAAGAATTGGGAATATTATAACTAGAAACTTAGATAACACATGCAAGTTAATACTTTTCAGCTTAAAGAGGAAAAAACAAGCATATTTTAATTAACAACATCCAGTGAGCATATGCAACCAATAGAATAAAATAAAATCATAGTTGCAGATATCAGAGAAAGCCTATGTTACTTCAAGTATTTTTCATTTTTTCTTGTTCAATAATAAAATAAATTAATAGTACCATCTAAAACACCATTCCACGATTAAAAAAAATTATGCAGAAAAAATAACACTAACCAAGGCCAGATATGGTGTTCCTGCAAAACAAATAAATGCTTTAAAATGTACAAAATAAATTGTTATTATCATTTCGAGTAAAACTTCAAAAAATTTTGGGCTAATGTATTGTTCCATTATTGTTCCTACAATTAGAAATAATATCCAGTAACAGAAATTTCACATCAAACCAAGTATATTAAACTTCAAAATGAGCAAATAGCTCCAGAGGAGAAACTCTAGCAAAGTTAATGTGATGCTTACATGGTTTATTACTTGATATAGACATTATCAATGATTTTCATTTTTATTTTAAAAAAAAAAAAGGCAATCAGGAAATCAGTCATCAGTCATAAATTTCAAACATACAAATAAGAAGTTATGTGATCTATTAGCCATTTTCATTCTCTCATAACCTTTTACATATTTTATGGCAATTTCATGCATAATTGGACTTTAATTCCATTTTCAAGTCTTAAAGTTGGACTCTTCTCTGTTATCTTTTACTTTATTCATCTTCTTATCTCATAATGAGGACAACAACTACCACAGTTATCATCCTCTTCAACACATCACAAAGCAGGCAAAAGTGTAAAAGCTGAAGTGCTCTGTAACATGCTCTGTTTGTATTTTCATCATACCGAAATATTTAAACCAATACAACAAACAAAAATGACTAATGCAAAGCCAAAGAGCTTAGCTATCCTCCTTAAAGATTAATAACATAAATTTACACCAGATGGAAAATTGAGATAATTACATCATAAAGCTCAACAATAGATGAAAAAGGACCCTAAAAGTTACATTGCAGAATGTATACATAAAAATGCCATCTGCATGTAATCATCTGTTGCTCATAAAAGGAGCACATACACGGCTGTTTTCTTATCTCAACTAATTGTTATCTCACGCCCCCAAATGTCTTTCTAAATCCAATAGTTTAAACAACTAAGGGAGCTGTTCAAACTATTAACATACCTTAAAATAGAGCAAAAATCACTTGTTCTTGATTATCATCTAATTCTGAGATATGAAAATCTGGGGTTTATAGATGATTAAACACATAATCGGCTTCAAATAAACATTTCAACTTGCAGAATCGGAGTTAGTTACTAAATCAAGCATAACAGCAAATAATTAAAAAACAGAACATCGAGATTTAGAAAATTCAAAATAGAAGAGGATTGATACTGAATAATGAAATTTAAACCTAAAAAAATGGAAACAACAAAATTCATAATCTCACTACAAATCAGCAGAGGAGAACAAGGAATAACAAAAAAAAAATGTTAAATCGGGAGCAAAATTTAAGACTTGAATTGACCTTCCAACGGAGCAAGGACCGACAGATGTAGCACTGTAGTAAGAGAAGAGACAGGAGAGAGTATCGTGGAGAATAGCATTAGGAAGGTGCTTTATCAAAAGGGTGATTACCACTGCTTCGGCAAAGCTTCCTTTCCTTTCCTCGCCGAAAGAGAGAGACAAGGATCAACTTTTTTACCTATTTTTAATTCAGTAGAGGGCGAAAGAGAGAGAGATCGAGTGAGGGCGAGAGATACAGAGAGACAGATCGAGGTGAGGGATAGTGAGGTTGAAGGAGGGAGAGGAAAATCGATGGAGTTAGTTTGGCGGTGGTGGTGGAAGGTTGCGGGGATGAATCGCCGGTAATGGTAAGATCACCGTCGATATGGTGAGGATAGGGGCGAGACGAATGAGAGAAAAAGAATGGCTAGGGTTTACTTCCACAAAAGATTGGCTATCCGCATATAGTATTTTAATATTAAATAAAAAATTAAAATTTAATAATAATAATAATAATAATAATAAAGTTTTTTTCGGTAATATGAGATGAATCAAGTAGTGATGGGATTGAATTTAGGTAATAAAAAAATATAAATTATAGAAATCGCGTTCGCCTATCATATTAACATATGGTAAATTTTTATTTAAATGTTTATAAAAAAAATAAAATTTATGTACATAATTATAATTTAGACATATAACTAAAATATATTAATTATTTTATATATAAATTATATATAATTAAAATGATAAAATATTTAATGTAAAATTTATTTGGCGATAAAAGATGGGATATATGTTTTGTAAACTATTTTATTAAAAAATAAAAAAATAAATTTAAATATTTATTTTTTAATAATATAAAGCTTAGTGATGGATTTATCGAATGTAAAGATCAGTCGCAATATCATCCCCACTTTTGTCTCTAAAAGTTTAAAAACAATGTGCATAGTTATTTATCGGCAGATTGAAAATAACACTGTAAATTTGTCGCTAAAACTTGAAACATAAAATTGATATTAATATTGCTGATTGAATTACCGTCGCTTTACAACTAAAATGATAAATTTCTTTACCAACAATAGATTATGTCGTTAATTCCATTACTAAAATGTGGCGTCACAATCTCCTGCCAATTTTACCAATGGACTTTTTAATTCGTCTCTAAAAATGTCGTCATTTTTCATCTTTTGTTTTTTACTGACGCTTATATACTTCCATTGGTAATATCTTCATTTTAGCGACGCTTTATGCATCTGTCGATAAATTTCGTCTGTAAAATCAATTTTTTTAGTGCAAATTCAACTTACTGTCAATAAATAAACTTATTAGAGATTCTAATGCTTTTGTTTCTTGCTATCCTACTTATTGTTACATGCAAGACTAGAAGAGTAAAGCTATTCTAGCTACTGGTCAAGTGATAGGATCTCTCAATGTTCTAACTTCAAATTCATTTTCTCATTCTTCTGTCAATTTTCATAAACTCAGTCCTAGATCAACCTCACATACATCATCTCAATTCAAATTGTAATGTTTTTTCAACTTTGAATGTAGCAAATAAGATGTCAAATGATACACTTTGACATCAAAAATTAGGTTATGCTTTTTTCCTTGTTATACAACACCTACATTGTATAAATTCTAATACTGTTAAAAATAATACTTGCGATATTTGTCATTTCTCAAAACAATCTAAACTTTCTTTTTCTTCTATTTCTATTCAAACTTGTGGTATATTGGAGTTGTTGCATATATATTTATGGGGCCCTTATAAACAATCCAGTATTAGCAATACTCATTACATGTTGATAGTAGTAGATGATTACAGCAAGGCCACCTAGAATTTTTCGCTGAGATATAAACAATAGGTTCCATAGACTCTTGAAAATTTATTGCACATGTAAACTACACAGTTTAGCTTTAAAGTTAAGTGCATTAGAATAGACAATGGGAAAAATTTTGTCAATGAAAAATGCAAGATTGTAAGGACCCAACTTTGACCCTAGTAGAATTCAAAAACATTAGCATGGTAAAAATGTCTAATTGAACAAAATTAGATAATTTATTACAAGTCAAGATTAAAGGATTAATTCTGTAAAGAGCTAATGGAAAAACATAGTTTGAGGGTTGAATTAAATGATGATAGTAATTTTGGGGCCAATGTTAAAAGAAGGAATTAGTTAGGGAGTGAGTTCATAAGAGAAAGAAATGTGGGGTTGAATTTAAAAGAGGAATAAAGAGTAGGGGACATCTTTTTACATGCAAATTTTTAGAGGATCAAAGGGAACTTCTCCTCCCCTTTAAAAAGTATAAACTCAAGCATGTATGGGATTAATTAGGAAATTAAGCAATAAAATTCCGGATGTGCACAAATGAATGTGTTAATTGGTTAAGAAATGTTAAATCCTAGATTAACATTTTAAAAGTTGAATGCAAAGATAAATTGTGAGGGAAATGTATGTAAAATTAATTCCTAATTAGGTAAATTTTCAATTTAATTTATGTACATCAAAATGCTTAAAAATTTCTTTGCTATCAAAAATTCGTATTTGAGCTCACCTAACCTAGTGATCTTGTTTTGCTAATATATGGAGTTATAGTTATGAAAATCAGGTAATTCAAGTTGGATTGGAAACTAGACTCCGATATCTACCTTTTCTATGAGAATACCATTCCAAAATCTATCTCTAAACTTGTCTAAATTTAGGTTGAAAATTGAAATTAACTGCTACCCTATTACTAGAACAACTTTCTATAATTTTCAAATATCTTGAGTTATAGTTATGATAATGAGATGATTTTTAATATTCTAGAAACTAGACATATAGGAGTACAATTTTTGTGAAGGAATGTTGGTTAAATTTCATGGTCATTTTCCTCTAAGAATTTTCTAAGTTGAAACCAAAACTGATTTTGGTATGGTGAGCTGCTGTTTTGTGTCAACGAACAGGTTGTGGTAATTTGGATGTAACTCATGATAAAAAGGCCAAAATGCTATGGAAAAAATTTATGGATAAACTAGACTTATAGGAGTACAACTCTCATGAATAAAGTTTTGTCTAATTCTGTACCTATCTTAATCTACGAATTTTTCAAAGTGGTCACACAATCTGTTTTTGATAAAAATGTACTTTTAGACAATCTATTATGATTGGGTTATAACTCCTAATTTACTTCTCCAAATTGAGCGGTATTTGAATCATGAGAAATTAGAGACATTAATCTTTATTTGTTCAGAAGGTTAATTTGGTTAATTTATCCATCTAGTATGGCCAACTTGAGATGCAAAACATACTCAAAAATCTACCTATCCTATGTTCTATAAGCTAATTCTTGATTTATAAATGTTCTACAAGTAATTATATTATTTTTTTTAGTAATTGGATCATAAGATGAGGATATTGTTTGTTATATATTATAGGTAAGAATAATAGTATTATAAATTTATACATGATTATAGGTGCATGATATATATATATATATATATATATATATATGACTAAGAGATATTATAATACCATAAAGTAAAGCTATATGTACAATTGATTAGACAACAAGCCTATGAACAAGTATATTGATTATTATTTATTTGAATGGATGTAAATAGGCTTATGTGTTTTGATTACATGTAATGCTTATATGTTAACATGTCAAAGCAAATGACTACAAGAATACATGTTTATATAATGGAGAATGTATATCTATTTATATAATATCATATGTGCAATATGTACAATAAAAGCCCAAGTATGATAAATGAAATGATAATCTACCTATGTTTATTTATATATTATTGGAGTTGTTATGCACTTATCACATCAGTACAATAGTAAAGTGTACAAGCTTGAAAACATAAGTATAATTAATGTTTGTTTTAAAATATAGTATATATGTAATAAAAGAATGAAATATAGACATGTGTACTCATATTAAGCGAATAAGATATCAAAGTGATAAGGTTCACTTTCACCTATATATGACTAATTACATGTCTTTGATTATAAATACAAAATATAGTTACTATAGCATGCATATGACATTATCTTCTATAAATGTTATGCATGAGTGTAATACCCTAAATTTATCAATAGACATGCATGTTGCATTCTATAGTGTGAAAAATAACCCTGGGTCAATTTTCAAGGTAATTGCATTAGTATAAAATAATAAACTTTAATAGTCACTAACAATTAAACGTGCTCGTCTTGGAGGATGGGTGACCTGTTGGGAAGTGTGAGTTAAACATACTGTAATGTAGTATGAGCTAAATGGAACCTAGCGGTACCATTTGAGGAGAAATTGAGGTTAAATAGGCTTCCAAATTAGCAAATAAAGAAAAATTTCACTGTTTAATTAGGGGATTGACAATAAGTTTGATTGAGCTTATGGAAGCCCTAAAGACCTCCAAAAGAGCTCCTATTTCACACACATGCTATGAGTGGCCCAAGTAAACCCCTGATAGTGAAAAACGGTAGTTTCGGTAGTTTTGAAATTTCAAATTTCGGACCAATGAAAATTACCTCCGAAACTAAAATTATACTGAAACAAACTCGAAATGTCATGAAATTTTAAACACACCTTCTCACATGCATCTATGCTTGTAGGGAAAAATTTTGAGTCATTCTAATAACCAGAACATTAATTCCTAAACAAAGGTGGAAAATAAATGTTAAATTGGTTAGAGGACCTAAATGTCATATTTTAATTAAATGAGGGCATAAATGTCATTGGGATATGAGTTATATTAGCCTACATGCCTTGGTTTGGTGTGAATAATTGTAGGAACTAATGATTAGGTGACAAGTGGCTTAAAAATAAGCCATTGGATCCAATAGTAAAAAGAGGAATCTTGGCCATTGATTTGGGGTATTTAAAGTTACCCTAGACTACTTTAGAATGCTCTAAAATCTCCCTAAAATTCTATCATCTTCCTCCCCAAAACCTCTCAAATTCGAACCCACCATTTTATGCCTCCCACCATTTTTCTTTCTTCTTTCTTCAATTCCTACCAAATTAAATGCCAAAATTTCATCTAGACACATAAGAAAGATCCTTCTTCATCCTAGAAACAAGATTGAAGCAAAAGGAAGCGTGAAATCAAGTGTTGGAGGTAAAAGAAAGTTAACCTAATTTTTAAAATTCATGAATTTCTTGTAGATTTAATTGGGGCTTTTCATATAAACTTATAAAGCATCATGAGTAGGATCTTTTAACATTGATTTCATGTTAGAATTAAAGCTTAAACTCATGATTTTTATTCCTTTGAATTTCGGCCTAAAGAAGAAAATCAAGAAGATAAGTAAACCAAATTGGGAAAAGGCAAGAAGAAGGAAGTTTAAGTGATTCCAAAGCCATCTAAGGTTAATGGCTACATTTCTACACTTAATTTCAAGTTTTATATGGAATTATAGTTAGTTTTTCATTATGTAACTATGGTAATTCATGCTAAATGAGTAATTAAATTAAGATGACATGATATAATGATGAATAGACATGATATAAACTTGAATTAGTGGTGAAAACAACCAAAATAGGCATGAACCTATGTTGGACGAATGGGTTTACATGGTGTAATTTGATAATTTAAGGTAATTGTAATGTGAAATGCATAATATAATAATGAGAGAACATGTTAAAATGTGTTAGAATGGAAAAAGGCATAGGAACATAATGTTAAATATGTGTACATAATGATATTTATATGTATAACTATGAATATGCATGTAAAATGACTATGTAACCATGCAAGGATACTAATAATGACATTAGAAACATGTATGACATATAAACAAGGAGAAAACAATATCATAAGTAAGTGAACATGATGTGGCTGAATAGTATTGATGTTGAAAATCATGTGATACTATGTCATATATAGGCAATCACATGTGTGCATGATAAAAACATGAATAACAAATCATTGCGTATGTGAAATGATTATATTATAACATGAGATCATTTAAACATCAAGAGAAAATGCTTGATAATTGACACCAAGTTTATAAAAGAATTGCCTTAGTGTTCAGTGGATAATCCGGGATCATTAGATATAATAGCTAGTCAAAGGGATATAATTACCGCGGTTGCACCATGAGATTTGTCATATTATGCATATTTGAGTTAGCCAACACATAAAAATTAGGACACAGGATCACGGCAAGTGATCTGGCCCTCATTTACATCATTGAAATCCTCGTTCCGCATATCTGGTTCGAGGATTTTCACTGGTCATACTAGGGATAAAATCATAATTTTAAAAGATTTAGTGCCAAAATGAAATTTTATGAGTAAATGTGTTAGTCATGCAATTTACATGTGAAAAACCAAGTCAAATGGTTTAAAAAGGGTAAAAATGTAATTATGTGAGAAATTAAGGACTAAATTGTTATTCAGCACCATAAAATATGATAAATAGAATTAGAAGAGGCAAATAGATAGAAAAAGGGCAAAACTGTAATTTTTGAAAAGTTTAGGGACCAAATTGAAATTTTCCATCACAAATAGAAAAATAAGGACTAAAATAAAAATTTTACATTTATGGTAGCCAAAAAGTGAAACAGGGCCAAAAGAAATGTAATTAAGTCAAATATAGTGGAATAAAAAGATTTAGGTACCAAATCATAATTTACCATTTAGTTAAGTAAATTAATAAAATAATGTGAGGAATATGAACATATAAGTGATTAAATAAGGCAATTGAAACTAAAGAAATAAAATAGAAATAAAAGAGAAGAAACGGCTAAGTAAGGGTAATTTAGTAATTTGTGCTATCTATATATTCTTTTGTTGAAATTTTGTGTAGTTGTATCCACCACTAAGAGACCATGTTGCTTAACGCGTTAGTTTACCATGACTTTGTGCAGGGACAGGAGCGAGCTCTTTAGATCAAGGATAAAGGATGGCATGTACATATATGAATTAGACTTGTTACTATATGTTTAGAACTAGCGAGTTTTGTATAATATTGTAAGCTGGAGTAACTTGTGATGTACGATATATGCCTATAATGTGTGATATGGTTGTGCACTTGAGATAGAACTTTAGAAGTGTTTGTGTCATTTTTGAAGTCATAGAGGAGGAGAATATTAGTTAAGAGTGTTAAATTGACCATGCAAGTATTTGGAAAGCATGAAAAACAAGCCGTTATGCTGCCCAAATTTTTACCAAATAAATAGTAAATGACCAAACGAATAGTGAAATTTCGTTACACTTAATTCTTAATACGTTAATTTGATTAGGTAACTAACTAAATCACATCGTAAAATTTGGTACACACGATAGTATATCAATGAGGTATTAAGATGTTATAATGAGCAATGATATAGTGCCATACTCATGGTTATCTACACATGTATCTATTTATATGGCTAGAAAGAATAAAGTAAAGAATGTTTAAGTTAAGAAATTTAATTTCCTACATTGTGTCTAGGATGTGGATAGATAGGCTTGCCTATAAAGATAATTTCATAGCTACTATTGTCTATCCCGTATAGGGCTACCATTGACCCCGTTTGGGTCTTTATATAGTACAGTTTGACCCCGTTTGGGTCACTAGCTGACTTCGTTTGAGTTCGCTTGACCAGTCCATCGTACAATTTCGCCCCTATAAGGGACTACTGTTACCTTCGGGTATCTTATTCGTACCTTCGGGTGCCACCGTTATAATCAAATAATTTTGTACCTTTGGGTACTACCGTATAACCCATTATCCGCTGCTTTAGAAAAGTGCAGGCCTAATTTCAAAGTAAAGCAAAGTATCATATTAAATTAAAAGATAAAGGAAAATGATAATTCTTAAATTGATCTTTATATTATTTCTATATTGTATATGGAAAACATGTAGTGAAAAGTTGGTTTCATTATAATTATGTAATTGGCATTTTAGTGTCACATGAGCCTACTAGACCTATAGACTCTGCGTACAAACTAGCACCTCATGCATGCTTTAACACTAATTATATTAGTGAATACACGATCTTATTGTCATATGTTTTACTTGTTATCACTATATGTATCATTGTATAATATTGGAAAAGCATGATATGGAGAGAGAGTAATTTGATGATTGTATGAATGAAATCCAAGATAAATGTAGTTGTACTTGAATAATGTGACGACTTACCATAGTTGCATTGGTTAATGTGCATTCCTTTAGCTATTTGATTTTTGTTTAACCTTGTAATGATAGGTATGACTTTATACATGTTAAAATAAATGGATTATGGATTCGTAAGCAAGGTTCACTACAAAAAAACTGTCAATTAGCGACGGCATTATTTTCGTCGCAAATTTAGCGACGGATTCGCGACTGTTTTGTACTTCCTTTGTCGGGAGGATATTTTCTATTTTTGCGACGAAATAGCGACGGAATGATTAAACAGTCGTTAATTATTGGCGGGAAGCATACGTGCCATTGTTTGCGACGAATATTTCCGTCGCTAAATTTTATAATTTTTTATTCATGAAATTAGTTCCAGAAAATTTAGCGACGGACATTTTAGTCGCTAATTTTGGAGAGAAATATAGCGCTTTTTTGCGACGGTTTAGCGACGAAAATATCTGTCGCTAATAGTAATTTGTTACAGTAATACAATTAGCGACAGATTTATTTAGTCGCTAATCCGTCGCAAATAAATTAAAAAATAATTTTGTTTTTAATTTCACTTCCATGATTTATGTATAGTTTTAAGTAATTTTAATATAGACCATATGAAATGAATATTTTATTTTGTAACTGAAAATTAGAAATTATTTTATAAGTTGATAATAAGTTTTTATCAATTATACAAAATCTAAAGTTATTTATTTAGAAAATTTATATTTTTAATGATAATAATAAACTAATTGTTATGATTATTATATATTTGCGTATTCAAGATTAAAAAAATAAATATTTATAAAACAGTAATATAAAATTTATTATTTCATTCAAAATAATAATAAAAAATTTGTAATTCATTTTTATTTTATAAAATTTAAATCAAATATTAAGTTATTAGGAATTCTATTGATTTCTTTATCAATTATCCCCAAATATAAACCAATTACATTTTAATAATAATAATAAAGTAATTTTTATAAGTATTATATAATCATATTATGAAAAATAATAAATATAAATATTTATATAATAATAATATAAACTTTATTATTTCATTTAAAATGATTATGAAAAATTTATAATTTATTTTTATTTTGTTAAAATTTTGAGTAAATTTTAAATTATTAAAAAATTTAAAATATATATTTATAAAATTGTCCTTGAATACAAGTATAAAATGATGAAATTTGGTAGGGGCATTTTAGTAATTTCAAAATTTTTCCCTATATATAAAAATAACATTTTCTATTCCCTCACATCTCTCCACCGTTTCAAATTAATGCGTATATGATTTTAAGCTTAATTTATTATTTAATTAAATAAGACAATAGAGTTCAATCCAAGACTTAAACTTATACAAGTCAAAATGAATAAATTTTCTAATTGAATTTCTTCAATTTAATTTCTATTATTTTTCTAAATGAATAAATTTTCTAATATATACACACACACACACACTGAACAGCTTTTAAACGGAATAGTGTAAGTAAAGATTCAACGGTTAATTAAGTATTTGCCGTTAGATTGGCCTGATTTTTGGTGAGTACGTTCGAAACTCCTTGTTGTTAATTTTGAACGGTAAAAATTAGTTTTTAAGGTTTGTAAGTTTAATTTTTGTTGCAAAAAATAGGCTATTTTCTGGATTTTTTACGTAATGACCAGTTTTGTATACGAAAACGATCGGAAAATCATTTGCCGTTAGATTGGCCTGATTTTTGGTGAGTACGTTCGAAACTTCTTGTTGTTAATTTTGAACGATGAAGATTAGTTTTTAAGGTCTGTAAGTTCAGTTTTTGTTGCAGAAAAGAGGCTGATTTATGGATTTTTTACGTAATGACCAGTTTTGTATACGAAGACGATCGAAAAGTATTTGCCGTTAGATTGGCCTGATTTTTGGTGAGTATGTTCAAAACTCTTTGTTGTTAATTTTGAACGGTGAAGATTAGTTTTTAAGGTCTGTAAGTTTAATTTTTGTTGCAAAAAAGAGGCTATTTTCTGGATTTTTTTTACATAATGACCAGTTTTATATACGAAGACGATCGAAAAATCATTTACCGTTAGATTGGCCTAATTTTTGGTGAGTACATTCGAAACTCCTCTTTGTTAAATTTGGATAGTGAAGATTAATTTTTAAGATCTGTAAGTTCAATTTTTGTTGCAAAAAAAAAGCTATTTTCTGAATTTTTTACATAATGACCAAATTTGTATGCAAAGACGATCGAAAAATCATTTGCCATTAGATTGGCCTGATTTTTGGTGAGTACATTCGAAACTCCTTGTTGTTAATTTTGGACGGTGAATATTAGTTTTTAAGATTTGCAAGTTCAGTTTGTGTTGCAAAAAAGAGGCTATTTTCTGAATTTTTTTTACGTAATGACCATTTTTGTATATGAAGACGATCGAAAAACCATTTGCCGTTAGATTGGCCTGATTTTCGGTGAATACATTCAAAAATCCTTTTTGTTAATTTTAGACGGTGAAGATTAGTTTTTAAGATCTGTAAGTTCAGTTTTTGTTGCAAAAAAGAAGTTATTTTCTGGATTTTTTACGTAATGACCAGTTTTGTATACGAAAACGATCGGAAAATCATTTTTCGTTAGATTGGCCTGATTTTTGGTGAGTATCTTCAAAACTCTTTGTTGTTAATTTTGAACGGTGAAGATTAGTTTTTAAGGTCTATAAGTTCAGTTTTTGTTACAAAAAAGAGGTTGTTGATTCTTTTTGGGTAAATTTTATTTTTATTTGGAGTATAAGTAAAGACGTTTCTATTCCTATACTTTATAGAAGCTTTGGTTTTCTATAATTTTTGTTAATCTAAAACATGGATTATTATACCAGTGATGTATTTTTTAGTAGAGCAGAATCGAGAGAGATTTGAAGTAAGTTCAATATGTGAATACTTGATCTGTTTTTTGAACTTATTTATTTAGAAAATTTACATTTTTAATAATTTTTTGTCAATTATCCCAAAATCTAAACTTATTAATTTAGAAAATTTACATTTTTAATAATAATAAGTGGAATTGTATTCAAGATATGTAATTTAATAATTTTTAATACAAATTATACTTAAAGAAACTATAAGATGGAAACTAAGATTTAGGAAAAATGGATTTTTATGGATAAGTGCAAAAATATATATATAGGATGCACCTAATTCCCTTAGAAAAAAAAAGTATGTAACTAAAATCGGCTTAAGTATTAACCATTAAAAGTTAGTCTAATAATTAATATTCAATTAAAATTTAAAAAGTATAGAATATTTTGAATTCTTTCTATTAAAATTATTTAGAATGTGATATAATACTAGTAAATATTATCTCTAGGCTTTCAAATTTATAATTTAAATTAAAATGTATTTTAGTAATAAATAAAGAAATTAAAGTAAATAGTTGTATATAATAATAATTAGAAGAAGAAAAAGAAAACATAATATCTTACTTTATCCCAATTTTCTAGACTAATTTCGGTGGCCACATGTTTTCCGGGAAGGAAATAAGACTTGATATATAGAAGTAAAAGGAAAGGGAAGGTAAAAGAAAAAAAAGGAGGTAGAGAGAGATCGGGACAAGGACACCTTGCCAATGCCGACGATCGAAGTCACAAGGCTCCTCCGCTGCAACGTTTGACCAGCACTCCTCTCCTCTATCGTCTGATCGGCATAATGCAGAAGCGGAGTTGCCGATTTCGGAATCTCTTCACCGAACACTTTTCTCCTTTCCTTCGGTGACCTGCGACGGCAAGCAGGGAGATAAATGGCGCCGGTGAGTTCCTTAAAACGAGGAGTTCACTCCGGTACCCTTTGTCCGACTCCAAGTGCCGGTGATGAGCTGATCGGAAATGGGTGTGGTAAGTTGCTCCGATCTAGATCCCAACCATACCGTAGCTCCTTACAGCACGTGATCATCGATAATGGGTCCTTGACGATCCTGGCTTCGCGATGGCAGTGTTGGTGCAACTCCGACGAGGCTCCGGTGAATTTCCGGCGAGCATACCAGGGGACCAAAATGAGAACGAAAAAACGTGAAAATTTCATCCTAATAGGTATGTAACTACCAAATTTTCCTCTCAAAGTTTTAATTTTACTTTTGTTTTACAGTTACAGAATTTGGGTTTTCTCTTTTCCTTTCCAAAGGTACTATTTTCTCCACTTCAATTTACTGATTTGTAGTAATTAATTAATTTGTATGTGCATGATATTTGTATGGCAAAACATCAATACCCTTGAGTTGGAGGGTCCTCTTCAAGGGATTTTAATACACAGATATTTCTGTGGAAATTGGAAACAGAGTATTGAAGTTGTGGGAATATATATATATATTTAACGTGCATTTGCTACCCTTTGGCTTTACTCGGTGTATATATATATATATATATATTGTTACCTTTTAAGCCGATCTCAATCAACAATTAAGAGTTTTGTGCTTTCAAACGATTTTAAAGATTCTTTCTTTTATTGACTTTAATTGTCAATAAAACGTTGTTTAACCTCTTTAAACATGAACTTTGTAATTGTTTGGGTAGTTTCCACTGTGTAATTCCTTATTGCAAATGTCTTTGTTTTAATTTTTATTACTTTTTCTTATCTAAATAGTTTGTATTTTTGGTAGCTCTTTATATTATAATATTAGTGTGGTGTTGCATTTTAAAGATTCTTTCCAAGAAAAAAAAAGAAAAAGGAAAGATACTGAAGGTTTTTACTTATCAGTGTTTGGTATTTATCCAAAAAAAAACAAAAACAAAAAGAGTCTGCTTTATTGTAAAAAAAAAAATCAGACCTCCAGGTACATACAATAAGGAGCTGCCATAATTGATGCTTAGTTAAATATATGTATATCACTTAATATGCATTTCCATTTTCGTTTAATCAAATCTTCTTCTTCTTCTTCTCTTTCCAAACTGCAAATACAATCAAAGTCCAAAATAGAGCCCGTATGATACCATTCCATTGTAATTGCACTTAATGACAAGTAATCAGAGGTGAAAAATAATATTTTCACAATTTTTATATTTCATGATTTTAATTGCACAAAAATATTTGTTATAAACTTAAAATAATATTTTCACAATTTTTATATTTCTTATAATAATTTCAGTCAATAAAATGGCATGTAAACAAGTTCATGTCAGTAGATTGGGTATCTACCACTTGTTTGACAATATGTTTGTGATGAAGTAACTGCTGCTATTTGCAGTTTTGATTCCTCAAATAATTATGCCACTTCAGTTTAAGAGTGCATCATTAGATTTCTAATAAGGTATCTATGTTTTTCGGTTTGCTGGAGATCGGCGAGAAGCCGTCGATCATTTTGCTGGATTTTTGACATTTTCTAGAGCACTTCTGGTGAATAAAAGGGTGACTTATGTTGCTGCATCTGCAGGTGGAAATTCTAGTCCAGATAGTGACTTCAATCCATCTGAGGTATATTAGATAATATTTTTTTTGTGCTGAGGATGTTAAAGCTATAAATGATTTAATTGCTAGATGTATGGCTATTCCTTTGTTTGAGTTATTTTAAGGCATTTTAGGTCCTTGGTGTAAGCTCCATTGAAGGGTTTGACAAGATCAAGGCAGTTTATACTAAAAAGCGTAAGGAGGCTGAAAAAATAGGTGATGAAGCCACTGCTGCTCGGGTAGGTTACTAATCTCTAACTCTTTCTTTCCATAAAGAAAAGTTTCTTACATTTCCCACTTATTCGCATATTTATGGTTGTATTCAAACAAGGACTGTTGTCTGACTTTGTAGATCTTGTGGTCTATATAAGTTTCATTTCCAGCTTGAGAAGGCATATGATAAACTGATGATGGCTCAATTAACAAGCCAGTCTTGTCAAATTGATTCTATTTTTTGTTCCTTAAATCATTAATTTCTCTGGTTTCTGTGCTTGAAGTTACTCTTCTACGATTGTTCAAAATGCATTAATTTTTCTTTTAGCACTTCTTTTGGTTCCTGAATCATTAGGTTTGCTGTTATTATAGTTTATTTACTTTTGCAGAGAGAATGAGCAAGAGTTATCAAATGCAATGGGATCCATGTATGTGGCAGTCCTGTTCATTGGAATCACCAATGCATCTGCTATTCAACCTGTTGTTTCCATTGAAAGAATTGTTTCATGTCTTGAGAGAGTTGCAGGGTTGTACTCATCTCTAGCGTTTGCATTTGCTTAGGTTTAGTGGACTTTATTTCCATTTTTTGCTTTTACTTGTGCAAAATCCAATGCCATGACTATCCAAAACTCAACCATTTTTATTTTGCTTTTGTGTGCAGGTTGCTATTGAGTTCCCCTATGTGTTTGCTCAGACAATTATTGTAAAGTAGTATAAAAATTTTGTAGCATATTGTTAATTATTTGTAAAGTATTGCATAATTTAATTTACTTTTATGATATTATATTTTTTAAATTAATAATATTTGAGAAATTTTATTTATATAAATTAAATTCTGAATGTTATAATAATAATAGTAATAATAATAATAATAATAATAAAATATTATAAATGAATTGCTATGTTATTTTGCGTTAATTTGCATTTTATGAATATTTATTAGCGACGGTTTAGTGACGAAATATTTGTCTCTAAAAAATTATTATTATATTTGTGGACTAATTGAGAATTTATTTAGCGACGAAATTAGCGACAGAAAATGTAGTCGCTAAATATTATTATAATTCGGTGACTAATTAGGAATATAAATTAGCGACGGAAAAAAAAGTAGCGACGAAATATTTAGTCGCTAAATTAGCGACTAATTTTGAATTCCGTTGCTAATGTATTAGCGACTGGGCTTTTAGCGACTGTTCGTCGCGGCATCGCTAGGTAATTAGCGACGAAGAATTTGCAGTTTTTTTGTAGTGGTTATGTAATATATGCACGAGATAAAAATATTAGTATGCCAATGCAATACCAAATTGGAATGTTATTTTATTATGAATAAGAAATGGTATGTTAATGATAACAGGACTTGTTAGAGTCAATGCATGGATTGGATACTTAGGATGTGTTGCCTATGATTATGTGACATAAAATTATTAATATTTGCTCTTACTTAGGGACTAAATTTTGTAACATAAAGTTATATGATTTGTAACTTGATTTTTCTATAATTTCTAATCGATACTAACATGTAACAACATAAAATGATTAAGTCAAAGTGATAAGATTAGAATAACTTACAGGGATCAAGAAAGTAAACTTAATGCATAAGATTTTAAATGTCATAAAATATTTCTAAGATACAGAAGGTAATTAAAAAAATGAATATCAATAGCCATGTGATATGAGTTATAAGTATAGCACATGATCAAATAATACCTAGAAATGTATTAAAAATTGTTTTAATGATTGAATTTCTATACTCAAAGATATGTTTTGTGAGTGTGTATTTTGATGACTTATAAAGAGGTGGTCTACATATTTTATAATCTCTACTAAGCTTTATAACTTAGCATGGGTGTTTTATCTGTGTAGGTTACAAGTAAGGATTTTCGTCTCAAGGATAATATTTGCAGCAAAATGGCCAACACAAGTGTGGACTTTTATTTAGATTCTTTTGGTTACAAGTTTTTATTTGGCATTAGAAGCAGTGTACATAAAGATACCTAATAGTTGTATTTTATTATGTGTAAAGAGACTCTTTAAGTATATAGTAAAGATTTTAATAGTATGGTACTTATGTTGGATTAAATTTTATATTAAGATCTTTATATAATATTGTTATGGCATAATAGTGTAGAAAAGCATGTTTAATGGAATTGGAAGAGTGATAAAGTTAAGTATAGGTTAAAGGTGCTACAAAGATCATGTTGAATAGATTGGGAATTCTACATCAAAGAATTTGTGTATATACTCCACAACTAAATGGAGTTGTGGAAAGGAAGCATAGGCACTTGGCTCAAATAGCAAGAGCATTATTGCTTCAAGTAGGACTTCTTAAGACATATAATTATAGTGTCCTAGGTCATTTTTCCCCTACAAAAATGTAAAATAATCATCTTAATGACTTTATGTGTAGGTTCTACCCATATCATTACACACCATATGCTTTAAATTTTTATGGTCTTGATGAGTTTGAAATTTAGTTTACACTTGGAAAGCTGTTCAACCCATTTGATTAATTAATGGTCGTATTACCTAGTGCCAGGTTTCTAATTTGAATGTCTTCCTTGTCTATGGACCATAATTTTTTTTTTTATAAACAATGGGGTTTTGACCTAATAATGGTTTTTCTAGTGCCTATGTGCTTCCTTTATGTTACAGGAAATTGATGACAGATGCATCATCACCTCTATTAGATTTTTATCCTTTAGGTACAACTATTTTTAGGGACTTTTTGCATTGACATAAGCAGCTAATATTTTATTATTCCTTATGGTATCTGATCATTAATTTTATTGGCAAATTTTGAGCTTGACAAGAATGAAAAATGTCATAGATGGCAGGTAATTGTTGATTTTGAACTCTCTATCAACTTTTTTAAGCCATTACTTAAGGTTTGTGGAATGGAAAATGTTATAAATTGCAGGCACTTGTTGATTGTGAATCCCTATCATTTTGCTTAATCCATTTGTTAAGTTTTGGGTAAATACAAAATCCCCCTAATTTATAACCCTATCCACAATTTACACCTTAAACTAAATTTTGCTAAAATGTTACCTCTGACCTTCCAAATGACAATGCCAATCATTATGTTAGAAAAATTGTTAATATTACAAAATTTTCAATTGTCAAATAAATGTTAACTGAATTTTTAAGAAATGTATATTTTCTATACATTAAAAGGAAAAGGTTATTTTGATTACATGTTCAAAATTATATGGAAAGTAATTTTTGTTTTTTACAATTGTTCAATGTGAGCTGCTGATAAAAGTATATAATTAAAACTATACTTTTGTGCTTAATTCTGGTAGTTTTTGTTATGATTGCATTTGTTATTCTTTTCTTGGCAGGTTGCAGGAAATGAAGCATTACAAGCTGGAAAACATTTAAAAGCTATCCAACATTATACTACTACTTTGTCGTTGAATGTAAAATCACAACCTTTTGTGGCTATTTGCTTTTGCAATCAAGCTACTACATATAAAGCATTAGGCCATATAACTGATGGTATTGCAAACTGCAGCCTAGCAATAGCTCTTGATAGAAATTATTTGAAGGTTTTCCTCTCTATTGAATTTACATAGACTATTTTTAGATAATTATTTGTATTATAGTACAAAACTTTGTGCACAATACCGATGTTGGTATTATTTGCTTCACAATTAGAAATGGATAATTTTTGTACAACTACAATGCATTATGCACTATAGAAATATATTTGCACAACAATTATGATGTATATATTATTTTTGTTATATATTAAAATTATTAATTAATATATATTTTCAATTTATATTTTATACTTTTTGTATTGAATTTATTGTGTTTAATTTGGAATTTGCAAATAAGAAGTGTATAATTTTTGCAAAAAATTATTAAAAAATTAAATAAAAAATTTTATGTTACCAACAAATTACCAATGCAAAAATCCATTGCTGCTATTTTAATTATTTTACTATTTATACTAAATATATTTGCCAACAAAATTACGAACGAGAAAATCCATCGTTGTTTATTCTAAAATAAGTTAATAATTTATCCATTAAATTTACTTATGGTTTACCAACATAATATTCCATCGGTATACAGTCAACGGGATGGAACATCTAATGAATTTTTAATAAAACTACCAGCAGATTGTTTTTTATAATTCTGTCGATAATGTTTACTAACAGAATTTTTTTCCAGTAAATTGCTACTTATGTGCATTTTACCAACGTATGTAGTTCTTCAGTAAAATAATAAAAAACTATCGATAAGGGTCATTTCCTTTTGTAAAAAAGCAAAATTTCATTGGTAAAATGAATTTATTTTGTAGTGATAAACTTGCCATTTTAAAGATTCATCAATTCAACCATATTAGGTTTTCCTACATTCTCATTCATTTTCTTTCCATTATTAATTCTAAAATTGTTTTTGCAACTTAAGATAAATAATTCTAACAATTGATCAATTTAATTCCTTACATATCCCAAAGTTCTTATACTTACATAATAGGTTTTAATACTAATTGATATGTTTCAAACTAACTGATAACTCCTTTTATCTTCTCTTATCCTAATAACTAACTTGAGCGTCGGAGTGCTGAAGCTCGGATCAACTGGGCTAAGTATTATTGTAGGTTTTTCAGCCAAAGGATCCGATCGGGGCTGACCCTTTATTTCTCAAACCTGTCTTCCATTCAGTATAAGGTAGAGACACCCACCTCTACGATAATTTAAGACTTATCACTAACCTTTCATTTTTAATTTGCCTTTCATGCATTTAACTTCACAAATCTTATTATTTCTCACTTAATTTCATTTACTTACTATTTATTTGAATTAAAAACATATTACATACAAGAACCCTAAGTGACATGATAGGTTCCAATTCCATTTTCATGCTTTTAATCATACTTTCTTCAAATTTATTTCATCAATCACATTATTTAATATCTAATTTCATTTATGTATCATCTATTTAGTTTTAACTCAACTTATACATAAAAATCCTCACTTACATAACCTTAATTAAATGAAATAAATTAGTTTAGGTATCGAAATACCTATTTTCTAAGCTCTTTCCTTATTTTCTCTTCCTTTTTCACATTGATTTCACTTGATTTTCATTGAATTCTTACCTTAAATGAATTCATCTATAGATTATTTTCTCAATTTTTTGAATTTTTGCTTCAAATCTTTTCTTCATAATTCCATCCACTTCCACTACTTAAAATATGTTTTTGAGGTGACTAGAGATGAATTTAAGGCCTTAGAATTATTTAGGGTGCAAAACTTGGTAGAATATGGTGGAAGGATTTAGAAAAAAATAGAGAATTTGAAAGGCACATGGGACGACTAGGGAGGAGGGAAAAAGGGAAGAATTCTTTAGAAATTTATGATTTTTGCCTTTTTATACCCATCCTAATTAGTGTAACACCCTAATTCCTTAACCATGGATAATCATCAATCATCATCATAACCTAATAAAGACTAGGCAATAATAATAATAAGAAGACAGGCTATGATTACATTCCACAATAAAATAATGAAGCTTATCGATAAATAATCATAACGTAAATGGCCTTCAGGTATCCTGAATTCCTTAAGGCAACTGCATCTTGCCTGATCCTCTGTAGCTTATCTTGAAACCTACGCGGATAAACAAACCTGTGCTAAGCTATAAAGCTTAGTAGGGAACCAAACTCCATATATATATATATATATATATATATATATATATATATATATATATATATATAGATAATCCTCTTTCCACAACTCATCACATATATGTGTAAAACTTACACAATCACACAGGATAACATATGAGTCTATTATATTCTTCACTTCTTAAATAACATTCTTAAGAGAGTATTCAAACTTACTAATGGGTATCATGTTTAGAATAATTGAATACGTTAGGAAACTTATCTCACTTCCGAAAAGCTTAGCCATTCCATTATCACCATCATCTTACCTTTTTACTCTTCTTAACTTAGTATAGATCATGCACCTTATAATCCTTTTTAATCAATAGGATAGACATCATAGTTATTAATGGTATAAGATTTTCACTTATTACTTTAAATCACATTGTCACCTAAGATAGGCAATCGACATTAATTCATAATATAAAGGCATACTTAAGTCATATAACATTTATAATCAGTCCTGGTAGGCATAATTACTTCAAATATATCATACAATTCTCATATGAGATTCACAAACTTTACATCCTTCATGTTATCCTAGCGTGGTAACCCGATTCTCTTACAAGCATCATTCTATGTCATGCATTGCCCTTGGTTAAATGAATGTTATCATTATGTCTACATGTGTATAAACATTTATATATAAATAAATAGACTGATAGGGTGGCAGGTGATCATAAAGAACAAGCATTACATATCAAGATTATAAGACAAAGTCTCAATGTCACATGTATGTATTTTATAAACAAAGTACATGAAACTTAATGCACATGTTATAGTTCATATAACTTCTAGTACAATAGTGTATGCTTTAAGGTTTATATAATCTCTGTGGAATCCCATCGATGGAACCATCTCATACCGATACTCATACAGGAATCTTCTTTAATTGAAGTGTGACATTTCAATCATGTATTACAAAGCATAACATTTCATTTCATAAAGACAATTTATAGTCAAAAGAATTTAAGACATTCAAACAATAGGTCATTCCTTGTAGCACCCTTATCCTATAATCTGTACATATCACTTTATTTAGTATCAATTAAGCATGCTTATCATAACATTACATCTGTTATTCTACTAAACAAATATCTAAAAGTTAACTATTAGAAGCTTTATTTATAGGTGCGACTTATTATCATCCAATATTACATATACAAAACATCTATAGTAATTAAAAAATTTCCAACATAATTAAAGTTTCCATAACTACAAAATATAAGGACAAAAAGAAGACTCTATTATCGATCTTCTAATACTTGTGTTGGCCAACCTACTGCAGATATTAGTCCTACGAGAAAGTCCTAGCCCTGCAACCTACACAGATGGAACACCCGTGCTAAGCTATAAAACTTAGTGGGGAACTAAAATCATGATAAACGACCACTCACAGTGATCGTCAACAAGCACACAACATGTATCAAATATAACAATGATTTATTTCAAGAAATTATACATTTACATTCACTTATAGAAATCATAAAGTTCAACGGTAAGAATTTGTATTGACGTTTCAATCACCATATATGATTATACAAGCTCCAATATCCTTTGGACTTAAGTTCAAACTATTGATAAAATTATTATTTTATTACTCAATGCATAATCATAAAAGTATAATTATCTATTATTAATTTGATAAACAATCTTCACAAGTATTGAAATTATCTTGCTTCTATTCTTGTATGTCTAGGATATAAACATATTAGAATTATACAACAAATCAACACATCCAATTACCATGAGATTATAAAATTACTACAAGCTTACTTTATGTTCCATAGTTCCTTCATCAATCATGTATTGGCATACATATAGAAATAAGGTTTATGATCACAAAGGCACATATATATATATATCATCAATTTAATCAAAGTATTAATATAACGCAAATTCATCATTTAACAATTAGCATGCATTTTTTATACTAGTAGTATTACTTACATATATTTACTATTGGGCATTCCTATAGATGCAGGTTTTGTATGCAATAAAAGGAACTTCACATGTAGAATAATATGAAGTCAATTAAGAATTTGCATGCCTTATTAAACTTTTCTTAACCTTTGACAATAAAGCTTGCACTATTCTTAAGAGGTGGATAACGGGTTATACGGTAGTACCCGAAGGTACAAAACTATTGATTATAACGATGGCACCTGAAGGTACAAATAAGATACCCGAAGGTATTAAACGATGATCCCTTGTAGGGATAAAATTGTATGACAAATCGGTGGACCCAAACGAGGTCAATCAAATAACATGGACTGGTCAAACTGACACAAGCGGGCTCGGCTACAACCCACATGAGGGTTGTTTAAATTAACTTTAACTTTTAAACCCAAACAGGGTCACTATACTTTTAAATTCAAGTGGACCTAAACAGGTCAAAATGTTCAGAAGTAGCTGCAAGGTACCCTTATAGGCATGCCTATCTATCTACTTCTTAGACTTAACGCAGGCAGTAAAATCTCTTTACGTTATCTTTTCTTTATTCATTCGTATACATGTATACTCTTATATAACTATGTACAAGGTAATCATATACATGCTCACGCATAACTTTCTGTAAACATGTGATCATATGCACAATTCGGTATTGCTATTATGTACTTTGCTCTTTTCTTATCATATACATATTGATGTTCATACATATATATTCATGTATATATATGAGCATGGTGTCATAGATATAAATGTATAAATTTTCTATAAACATGTTATCTTGAGCACAATTAAGTATTACTATTTTGTACTTGTAATCCCTTCAAATCAAGTAGCTATTTTACATATGTAATATGATGATACATAACATCATGCTCTATTGAGTTCCTTTAATCAATGATGTGTACGATCATGTTCATAATAGGTTAACCTATATGCGTACATACATGTATGACTATATATATATACACACACACACACACACACAATCACACTCAGGTATCAAATCAAGCAACTGTAATTATATAATACTGTAATCATTTACCTTAACATATTATTCAATAGACATAAGCATATAGGTATAATCATATTCATTAAAATAAGTAATTATCCATATGCTGGTCCATGGTCTTGTTGCATACTATATTTCCTAAACTTTTATACACTTATAGCTTTAGTTTAATAATATTATCGTACCTTTTTGTCGTATACATATATCATCTAACACCATAGTCATGTATAAATTTACAATACCACTATTATTACCTATAATTATACAACCAGCAATGTCATCATTTTATAATCAAATTACTGTAAAAATATCATATTATTATTATTAAATGTAGTACATTTATACATCAAAGAATTAGGTTATAGTGAATAAGATAGATAGATTTTTAGTTTGTTTAACATTTTAATTTTGCCATGCTAAATGGCCGAATTAACCAAATTGGACTTTTAAATAATAATATTTTATATCACTAGTTTTTCATGCTTTAAATACCAGTCAAATAGGACCATTAAATTAGGAGTTATAACCCAAACATTACAGACTGTCCAAGAGTGCATTTTTTTTAAAACAGTTTGTGTGACCATATTAAAAAATTCGTGGAACAAAATAAGTACAGAATTGAACTAACATTTAGTCATAAGAGTTGTACTCCTGTAAGTCTATTTTAACTGGAATTTTTTCCCATAGCATTTTGAGTTTTCTATCATGAGTTATAAGAAAAATACTACAAGCTATTCGTTAACACTAGACAGCAGTTCTCAATAACAAAATCAGTTTTAGTTACTAATTAGAAAATTCATAGAAGAAAATTTGTACAGATTCAAGCCAACCTTCCTCCACAAAAATTGTTCTCCTATAAGTCTATTTTATCCAGGATTTTTCCTCATAGGATTTAGACTTCTCTATCAAACATTATTTCAAAAATACTGGAACCTGCTCTCTATAACTAGACAACATCTCACTACGAATTTCAAGTAAAAATAAAAATACTTAGGGACAGAATCACATTTAGGTTTCTTCTAAAAAACAATGAATCCATGTCTTAAGTTTAATTAGCAATTGGAATTTCCCAAATTGGAGCTATAAAACTCGAGATATCCACAAAATTCTAAAACTGGTTCATAGAAACTTAACCCAGAATTTCAAATTCATTAACTTTTCTTCTTTCAACTTTGATTTGCATGCTTTCGATTCATCTCTTCCATAAACCAAATATTATAATAACACAATCAATATCATCATATTCATGCAAAATAAAACACATGCAAAACTGATTTTACACTTTATTAATTACTATTTATATTAACAATGTTGTGTATAGGTTTGAAATTAAGCTAAAATTAGACAAGCTTAAGGAAAGATTTAGGCTTTACTTTCTTCATGAAAAGTATAGGCTTAGAAGTCTATTGTTTCCATAATTTAACCTCATAGTATTTTGTTCACTATACAAGGAGATATATCATATTTTCTACAATCTGTTCCAGAACCGAGAATAACAGGTCACTACAATTTCAAGTGAATATTTGGATAGAATAAAAACGTATTTAGCCCAAGGTATCTTCTACAAAGTTGTTTATCATTATATCAAGTTTACATAAAATCAAGCCTCACTCAATTATGACTTAAATACAAGGAGTTATGGTTAAAACATTGGTAACTGTTCAAAACTACCTATACACACAAACAATTCACTTGTACGAATTTTATGAGTTCCTTAACAACAGAATCAAGCCACAACTTCTTCTAATGAATTGTAAATAATTGAATCTATTTTATCCATAATTTTGAATCACCTTAATCTGAAGTCTACAACTCCAGATATGGACAAAATAAGCAGGCTGGTTCACAAGAACCACACCCAGTTTTTCCTCAACATTCAAAAACACGATTTTCCTATTTAAATCTCTTATTAACCCTAAATAAACTAATAAATTACCATCAAAATTAATTAATCCAAGCATAAACATTGATATCCACACACATGGATGAAGAATAAGTTCCCAAACCTGAAATTTACTCCTTCTACAAATATCTTCTCTTTGTTCTTCACATTACTACTTCTAGCCTTGGTCCTTGCTAACCATCCATGCATGTAACTTAAAATGAGAGGATTTCACTCAAGTTTAATGGCTGAATTTGCAAGAGAGAATGATAAAACCTGTATTTTTCCACTATCTTTGACTTATATAGTGCTAAGGAAAATATCTCTTTTAGTCCTTAAACCTTTTGCATGTCACAATTTAACCTAGCTAATCTTTGCATGTTAAACATTAACCCCTCCTTTTAATTCCTTTCATACATTGACCTATCAATTTATTCCTTCTCTTAAATTGACCTCTAAATTTATACTTTTATCCACAATTTGCCCCTAAAATGCCATAATTACAAATTTACCCCAAATTAATACTTTTTACTTTAATTACACCCTTGAATATTATTAAACCAACAATAATAATTTAATTATGACCTTATAAAATTTATACCATATAATTTACACATTTATCACATAATTAATGATAACTTAATAACATTTTTGCCCCAATCAATATCTTAACTCTTAATAATTCATCCAATAATACTCAATTAGACTTTAATAACATGTAATTGCCCTTGAATTCTGCTAGGGCCTATTTTGGGTCCTTACATTCCTCATGCTTACATAACATAAATAGAGCAATCAATGCGTATTTCACTTTATCTTGTGCATATTTTATCATCTTTAATAGCCTGCCTAAGTACTAGTTCTAAAGGTAGATAATGGGAGCAATGGATACTCGAAGGTATCAAACTATGGATATCCGAAGATATCAAACAATGGACCCAAATGGGGTCAAGCAATGGTTCCAGCAAGGAACAAACTATGGACCCAAACGGGATTAAACGATGGTTCCATTAAGGAATAAGACCCAAATGGGGTCAACTATGGCAGCTGCGACTGTATCCCTCTAGGCATGCCTATCTAATCCACAACTGAACTAAGACCCGCAGGCTTAAATTTTTAAGACATCTTTGTTTAACATATTCTTCTTTACTTAGCACATCATTTGGCTTAAAGCCACTTTTCATAGAAGAATGCATATCATTCTTTTTATCAAAGAATACATCCATTTTGGTTCAACATACTTTTCTTTACTTAATACAACATATTTACTTAATGCCATCATTCATGTAAGAGTGCACATTATTCTCATCATGCTTCAAACATTGAGCTCTAGGCTTCAATACATATGGAGGCTATCATATGATCATATAGTTGCATCACTTTCTTTCATTCATATCGTGATGGTTTTGGGTTTAGATAAATAATAATATGTAATCTTTCATAACTAGCATTACACGTGCCCACATGTACATATACATATATATGCAGCTTAAATCATGAAAATACATGCTTTCATTACTTATATCAACTATCCAACATATAGTACTTACATACCTCATGGATGGTTTTCGATGACGTACCTTGTTACTAGCCAGGAATAACTCCCTATTCTCATAATTATTCATATTGCGACATAGATATATATAGTAACACTCAAGCATTTATGGTCTATATACTAAAATAAATGAGTTCTCTTATAGCTTAAGGTCAATACATGTTCATATTCAATCACTTGATTCTCTTTTAGGGTCTATTAGATTGTAGACAATAAGTTATACACCTTAACATTTTAAGATATATATATATATATATATATATACATACACACACTTCGATCGTCTTACTTGCATTTTCATCTTGTGACATTTTATACTTATTTGAGGTATGTGTGATCATGTCATCTTAGTCATTAACACACTATGAATGCTCTTGTGCTAATCATAATGTATTATAGGCATGAGCAAATAGGTGAGCAGGTTATTACACATTACAGCTAATCCTTAACTGCTCGTGTAACTTGGAGTATAACCAGCTTTTACGATTTCATAATTTAACATAACATGTGATGTCCCCCTTTTTTTAACTCGAACATGCAACCTTATGACTACTCCTTTATTACCACTAGGTTAAATCATAGTATTTTGGACTGAACCATTCCTTGACCTAGTGCATACCTTATTTTAATTTTATAAGACACATTGTATAACATATCATTTAAGTTACTATATCGCCTCATGTTATTCTCAATTCGATGCTCATTAAGCTTTAACATGCCTTTTTGTAACGTAATTCATATTAACATTGCCATGCGCAAGCCCCTCTAATTTAGAGTTCGAGTGAACCATCATTACTTAACTCAATGTGATTGATTATCATTAAACTTGTGGAGATTCCTTCAATTAAGTGATCATACTTTATGCACCTCACAGTGTCTTTGGATGACTTATAGCTTAATTCATTCTTCTTCCTCTTATTATAGCATTGATGTCTTTTAATCTTCATAATAATTCATGTTATATTCATGCCTTTCTAAAACGTATCTTTGTAGACTTCAGCATTACAGAGACTTTCAAAATATATTACTCTAATCAAGTAACATATCGAACTTCACTTAATAGCCATTTATCCTCAATCTTACTTATTACTAGTCAATTCACCTCAATTCTTTCTCTCTTAATAATTTTATGGACCACATAATACGATGTTCCATATCTAATTACATGGCTTAAATCTTAAGGTGAGAATATACTGTGGAGGGGAGAAAACATACTTGGGCGTGCCTTCAAGGAAATGAAGTGCATAAGGGGTCGTGTATTCTCAAAAGAAAGAGTGAATGGTCGTGTGTTTTCATAGAGAAAATGATGAGTGACTGTGTGTTTTGAAAGGGAACAAGCATACATGGCCGTGCATGGTGATGAAGAAAGCCACACGTGGCCATGCATAGGGAAGGAGAAAACACACATAGCCGTGTGCAAGGAGAAGGGAACATCATGTGGCCGTGTATTCCCATAAATGAAACATGCGTGGTCGTGTACTTTGAAGAAGAACCACAAAAGAGACACACACATGGTCGTGTGTATCCAAGAAAAAACACACACGTGGTCGTGTTCTTCCAAGAAGAAACATACGTGGTCGTGTGTTTCCAAGAAGAAATACGTCCCTAGCCGTGCATAGGGAAAAGACAGAAAACTCAGGAACCCCGATTGAGCAGAGCAAGAGTTTAAACCCTAGATCTCATATCCTAACTTCCTTAAATGATCATCTAAGTTTTCAATCATTAAAACTCATCTTATTTACTATTATGAATCTTTAATCTCCACTAAGAAAACACATTTAGCAAATGAAAGAAAACATGTACAGTAAACCCTCCTAAATAATTTTCCCATACCTGACATTGAAGCCTCCCTCACTTTACTTGATCCATCCCTTTTACTCTTGATTCCCTTCTTCTCCTTGTACATGGAGATAACATACATGATATATCATCTCCCTACAACCTTAGTTCCATTAAATCAAAGATAAAGAAGAGATCCATGAGAGGAAAACATTACCTTCATAATGTTGAAACACCAAAACCCTAGGTTTCTCATCTTCAACCCGTAACCTGAGAGAGAGAGAGAGAGAGAGAGAGAAAGAACTCTCTTGCCTTAGCCGATCCCCATAACTCAAATGCCCCAAGAATTCCTTCTCCAAGAAGCTAAAGATTGGGGTAAATATCTCCTTAGGTGAATTTCCAAAATTACCCTTTTTTCACAAATAAACCCCCCATTATTTCAATTTCTTCCAACTTAATCTCAAGACTTCTAATTCATTTCAATTACATCTTTTTTTTTTCAATTTTAATTTACTTAACTCATATACTTACATGCTGAAATTAACAAATTACCCCTCTTGGGACTTAACCTTGATAATTGCAAAATAATCAAATTTTGCCTTAATTAACGATAGTCCTCATTAATTAGCATTAATCCTCTTAGGGTCATGGTTGGGTCCTTACAATTAGGCCAAATTAGGTCCAACCAATTGGCCCAATTTAACTAATTAATTAATAATTTGGCTCAATTATTTCTCTACCACTTCTCTTGATCCATTTCTCATAAAAATATATCGATAATGCTAGAAAATATTTATTATGCTACACAAATATTTTATAGTCAATCTGACACCATTTCCCAATCTAGTAATTCGTTTCCCAATATTTATTACCACTAGACTCTTTTTCAATTGTAATTTCTAATGGTGAAAAATTTTTTTATGGTTTTCAAGTAGTATATTTACCCCAGTATCACTATTCACGACTTGAAAAATACTATTCATAAAAAGTGAAATTTTAGGCTATTACATATTATCTTAATGAACTACACTATTAGATATGGTTTGATCCAAGATGGGTCTTAAAGACTTGCCTAAATCCATTTGGATTTATGTACTAGAAACTGTTATTTATGCATTAAACAGGGTTCTAAGTAAATTGGTTGATGTTACTCCGTATGAGATGTGGAATAACGAGAAACCTATACTCTGTTATATAAACGTGTGGGGTTGCCCAGCTTATATGAAGGGGACAATTTTAGACAAGCTGGAAGCTAAGTTTTGACAAATGTAAAATTCTAACCATCGAAGGGGACATATATACATACATAACTATATATATAGATATACATACATACATACATATATATGTATGTATGTATGTATGTATGTATGTATGTATATATGTATACATACACACACACACACACACATATATATATATACATATATAAATGTATACATATATATATATATATATATATATATATATATATATATATATATATATATATATATATATATATATATATATATATATATATATATATATATATAAATATATGTCAACCAACATCATGTTATGTTATACATCGTCCTTTGGCTTATGTAAGAGTTATTGGAGTGCACATACAGGTGTAAACATTTTTAAGTATTAACTAATCAGCTTTGCATGAAATCATAGAGAACATCCTTACGTATCATGATTACTAGTGAAGGTCCAATTATAACATACATACGTTTCATAATTTCCAAAGCATATGAAACTCATTGTGTATGTCATAGCCTAAACAGTTCTTATTATAACATTGTACACATTCTATCAAGCATGGAAATTTAAATCTCATAGATATACATTCCAATAACTTCATTTCGTTGAAATGGTTTATTGCCAAAAGAAATCATGATAAGCAATATGATAGGCCATTCATCATGCTTACATTAAGTAAGTGAAGCAATTAATATATGTTATGCTTTATCTTATGTACATTTTTATCATCTGTAATAGCCTGCCTAAGCACTAGTTCCAATGGTGGATAATGGGAGCAATGGATACCCGAAGGTATCAAACTATGGATATCTGAAGATATCAAATAATGGACCCAAACGAGGTCAAACAATGGTTCCAGCAAGAAACAAACTATGGACCCAAAAGGGCGGAATGATGGTTCCATTAAGGAACAATATCCAAATGGGGTCAACTATGGCAGCTGCAACTATATCCCTTTAGGCATGCCTAAGACCCGTAGCTTAACCACTTTAAGAACGTCTTTGATTTACCATATTATTCTTTACTTAGTACATCATTTGGATGAAAGCCTCATTTCATGAAAGAATGCATATCATTCTAATCATATTTATATATTGAGCTATAGGCTCCAATATATATAGATGCTATCATATGATCACATAGTTGCATCAAATTTCATTCATTCATAACATAATAGCTGTATGATTATGCAGACATAATAAAATATAACATTTCATTGATCTATCTCGTAATAAACAATGTTATGCATGGTTTCCATAAGGTAATATAAAAATATGGATCTTGCTACTAAAAGCCTTTATAACGTTAAATGCATATCTATAAACATATAAATGCAACTTGAATC
>CM075815.1:23382378-23384878 GCA_037975025.1 Excoecaria agallocha | reverse complement strand
TACTCAATATGAAGAAACTAGATATCAATTAGAATACGATGGTAGATCTTTATATGAATGGAATATAGATGGTTTATCAGAATACCAAATATTAAATTTATTACAAGAAATGACTATGGCAGCTAGTGCTTATAAAGCAAACGAAAATAATGAAACTATAATATTTCAAATGTTATTATCAGGATTTACTGGACAGTTAAAAGGTTGGTGGGATCATTATATAACTGAAATAAATAAAAATTTTATATTAATAGCATACAAAAGGATTATCAAGGTAGAAAATAATGTTCAAATAGAAATTGAGCAAGATGATATAATAAGTACTTTAATATTTGCAATAGCTAAAAATTTTATAGGAGACCCTCGTTTATATCAAGAAAGAAGTTCAGAAATTCTTCAAAACTTAAACTTGTCCTAAATTACAAGATTTTAGATGGTATAAGGATTTATTTTTAACTAAAGTAATGACTAGAACAGATTGCAATAATATTTATTGAAAGGAAAGTTTTTTAGCAGGATTACCTAAGTTATTTGCAGAAAGAGTTAGGAGTAGATTAAAAAGCGACAATAATGGTATAATACCTTATAATGAATTGACTTATGGATAACTAATAAATATAGTAAACATAGAAGGATTATCAATTTGTACTGATTTAAAATTAAAAGCCAAACTTAAAAAAGATAGTATAGTAGGAAGAAAAGAATTAGGATCATTTTGTGAATAGTATGGTTATCAACATATTAGAGTACCGTCAGCAACTAAAAGAAAAATAAAACCTAAAAGAAAATACATATATTAAAGAAAAATATATAAGCCAAAACGAAATTATAACTAGGAAAAACTTATTAGGAAAAAACCAAAATATAGAAAGTTTAAACCTAAAACTAGTAAAAAAGATATAGTAATTTGTTATCAATGTGGCAGGCAAGGACATTATTCAAGAGACTATAGAATAAAGAAATGTATAAATAATTTAGATATCTCAAAAGAATTAAAGAAGGAAATAACTAAAATTATAATCAATAAAGATTCAGGTAGTGATGAAGAACCTAGTAATTATTCAGAAAACAATTTAAATGTAATAAGTGAAAAATTTGAAACCAGTAGTGAAGATAGTAATTGTAATTCTGAATCATGTAGTTGCATAGGACCATGTCAATGTAATAATATAAATATGTTAAGTAATGAAAAAGAATTTTTATTAGAAATTATTGATAAAATAAATGATCCAAAAATAAAAAAGAATTATTTACTCAGATTAAGAGAAATAATTAGTTCAAAAGAGAAGAAAGATTTTACATCTTATAATTTAGCTGACGTATATAAGAAATTTGAAATTAAGAAGGAATCAACTATTCAAGATCTTCAGGAAGAAATTAAGACATTAAAGCAAGAAGTAAATATATTGACAGGAAAAGTTCAAAGTTTAGAAGAAGAAAGTTTCAAACTTAGTCTTAGTAATTCTATTAAAGAAGACAAAAAATTAAAAGGAATAGCATCTTCTAGTATTTATATTAAAGACACTCAAGATGAATACATAAATAGCTTATCTCAAGTAAATTATCAAAAGTGGTATGTCAAATTAGATATAGTTGTTAATGATGATTTTCATTTAACTACTTTAGCCTTAATAGATAGTGAAGCAGATCAAAATTGTATTCAGGAAGGTTTAATTCCAACTAAATATTATGAAAAAACTTTCGAAATATTAGGTACCGCTAATGGATCAAAGTTAATAATTAATTATAAATTATCAAGAGTTAAGATTTGCAATAAAGGATATTATTTCAAAACCCATTTAGTTTTAGTAAAAAACTTAAATTCTAGAGTTATATTAGGAACACCTTTTATTACAATGTTATATCCTTTTCAGGTAGGAGATGATCGAATTAAGACAAAGATCTTAGATAAAGAAATTCTTTTCGAATTTGCATTTCCAATAGTATCTAGAGATATTAGTCATGTAAGAAAAAATATTCAAGAAATTAATTTATTAAAAAATTAATAAAAAGAGATTAAATTTCTCATAAAAGAAATAGAAGGAAAAAGAATAAAAGAACAATTAGATAGCCCAGAAATAAGAGAAAAAATTAAAGAATTTGAAAAAACATTCTCAAGTGAAATTTGTGCACTAGTACCCAATGCTTTTTGGAATAGAAAACAACATGTAGTAAAATTACCTTACATAAAAGACTTTGATGAAAAGAAAATTCCAACAAAATCTCAAGCTATTAAAATGACACCAGATTTAGAAAAATTTTGTCGAAAGGAAATTCATTATCATCAAGAAATTCTCAACAGAATAATCCACTAGTACCTCCACCCATTAGGACATTATCTAGACCTTTATTTCCAGCAACACCTTCTTTTCCTCCACTTCAAAGACCTCAAACTGTTTCACCCTCTGCACCTCCAAGACCATACTCATCAGCTTTAGCTTCACCCTCTTCGCCTGTTTTTTTATAGTACATTCTGCCTCGACTAAAACTTCTTCTCCTT